>APFE030773558.1:190869-224362 GCA_000404065.3 Pinus taeda
TGGTTTTGAAATGTTATGGTTTTGAACCATGGTATTGGGGAAGGCCTAGGACTATAAAAGAGGAAGGAGATCTTGTGGCAAATCACCCATCTGAATTATAATTGAAGATCTAAGAAAGTGCTAGAGCTGGTATATTGGATGGTGATGCAGATCTGGATCTGAAGGAAGGAGGGACTTTAGCACAAAGGAAGGACAAGGTCTATTCATGGGTCATAATCTTTAAGCTTAATGATAGTATCTCTGTTTTGATTTTGATCTGCTTGATGTGGCGCTCGTCTGATCTATAAGTCTGATAATCTGGGTTATTTAGTGATTGAATATCTGGAAGAGTGTATTGTCCTTTATAGATCTGTATGCAGGTTCATTGAAACGAAGGCGCGTATACATGCTGGTTAGATGAAGTAAATGAGCGTATACGCAGGTTCCTCCATAGGCAGAAGCATATACACGCAAGTTGCAGACTGTTAAAATTGCGTATATGCTTTAAGTTGTGATCTGGCTGTTGCTGCTGGGTTTTGGGTTCTGTTTCTGCTACAGTTTTCTGTGTACAGCTATCAAAGGAGTATCTACTTGTTTCAGATTTAGTTGGTGGAAAGGAGATTGATTGATTCTTGATGATTGCTTGATGTTCATGGATCCAGTTTGAAAATTGATGAAAAGTGGTCCCTGGAAGAAAGAGAAGGTTGTAGCCTTCTGTAGGCCAGCATCTACATACTAGTATCTTGGCTAGTACAAAAGCTAAAGGGGGTTGGTTGCTCCTTCCAGGAGAACTGGGAGAACGAGAGAGAGTAGCTAGCTTCTCTGAGGTTGCAGCCTTAGCGTACTGGTAAAAAGGACTGCACCAGTAACATTGTAAAAGAGTTCTAATTTAAAGTATGATAGAGACGCTTGCAGCAGGTGGTTTTTCACCCCACATTGGGTTCCACTTATATCTTGTGTTTCTTTGTTTTGATTGCCATTTCTGCTCTGTTTTACCTATCCTGGATACTTGGTAATTGGATTCTGCATCACTAACTACATCATCATCAGAAAGATTTAGTAATAAGCATGTTCTGTAATACGCGGGTTTTCTTCTGCATACGGGCTAATACGCAGTTTATAAATTGGAAGTAGGTATTATCAGTTGTTTTTGAAAGAATAATTTATCCTGATTAACTCCCCCCCCCCCCCCCCTCTCAGTATTATTTTCAACACGTACTGGGTACCTTGACTCTCATCATCATTGTCAGTGAGTGAGTAGCCTCACATTTGTTAACGGTATACATCGATGACCAATAATAAAATGATTTCTCACATGGTCGACTTCAGATCATTTATTTCCATTGTGTAGAAATGTATCATGGCGGTCGGTGAAGACCTCAGGTTTGCATTAGCATGTCTTGGTTCACTTGTCAGTTACTCTTGTTTCTGCTAGTTTACACCATCCACCTTATATATTGCAGTTCATTACAACGATATATTATATGTTGGAACTCAAGTTGTAGTGTAGTACCATTTATTCCATCATGTTCATTTGGTACTATTTGGATCAATTTCTTGACTTCAATGATCAACTTCATACTTCAGCATCATTGATAAGCTCTTTATATGTGATATTCAGACACACTTTCTTGATTATGATCAGATGATCCATTATGTATTTCTAGTTCCTTTATACTTATATGCATATTGGATGCTCTTTTTTACTTGACATGCAGACATGCTTTACTATTTCTAAGCATGGGTATGCCCACCTCAGACAACAGTTTCTTTCTGATCTCTTTCACTGGCTTAGCAGGCTAAATTTTGGTGAACTCCTCCTAAGTCTTGGCATGATTTCTTCTATACACTTAATACATTTCAGCCATCATGTACGCCTTCTGAACTCATATATTAGGGGGCATATGTTATAGCACCATTTACCACTCTTGGTAGATTTGATGCTCTGATCATGGCCTAGCGCAATCCTTCCTTCTAGAATTGGTTCAAAATTTAAAAAACAATGTTTTATTCCCTATATGCTACTTTTCCCTGGGCTTAAAGCGTGTACACGTGGGTCATCACATAATCAACCCACCTACATATGTTAAAACACTTAAAAAAATAAATTTCCTTAATTTCGGGCGGAGTTCACGGGTTTTGCATGTTACTCACCTCCTATTGCCCCTGGCCCAACTGTTGACCAACTAAAAAAATTAATTTGGAGAAGTATAAATAAACCTCTATGGGAAGGCCTTAAGGGAGAAGATATGAGATATTGATACTATAGTGAGATTATCCCTAATTGAGTCTGAAAAAATCTGTATGCATCTTGCACTCCCTAAAGCTTTAGGAAACCCTTGTTTCCTTGTTAGAGATATCCTTGTATTGGTGATGGAGGAAGATTGCTGAGGAAAGGAAAGGACGGATCCAGAGGATAGTTCCACTTGGAGCAAGATAAGGACTTAGGTTGTATTTCTCCACTTTACTTGTATCTAACTTCAATAAATATGTTTATGTGTATATTCATATTGTAATTTGTTTATGAATCTTACATTGATGCGTAATTGTTCATTCATTTATATGATTTAAAGTTAATATCATGAACGTGCTTTATGTTTCTATTGTTGTATATGTTTGATTTGAATAATTTTCAGGTTTCAAAGACATCAAGAGAAGTTGAGGATTTGCATCCTGTGAGATCTACTCAAACGTAGGACTTACAGGTAAGGACATTCTTACACAGTTCAGTAAAATAAGAATTTAGGTTGATTGCATGAGAATTTCTTGTTATGTTTTTCCCTCCACTCTGTTGGGGTTCTCAACCCAAGACCATAGGGTGTTCTCACCTGCAACAACTAGACTTCAACAAACCAACAAAATGTTAAGAAAAATTCTCAAAATTTCCAAAGAGACACTCAAAAACACGAAAAGCAATAGGGTCAACCAAGAAGGAAAGAAAAGCAAAGAAATTTGAAATCTTGGTTATAAACGAAATCAAAACCAATTTCTTGTTCTGGAAAACCATAACATCTAAGAACTTTAGGCAAAATCCTTGAACCCAAGGCACAAATCGAAACCTTACTCAAAAAGAAATCTGAGGCTAACTAGGTTTTTCACAGATTTGAAAATGAAAAATTGCAACAGAACAGAGTTCTTCAGACAGTGGATGACCATAAAATAGTAGAAGTTGCTAGGAAATAGACCTAACTGAGCAAAAATATTTTGAAAAAACAATCCAAAATTATGTATACGCAACTGTGTAAAGACACATAGGCGTGCACACGTGTTTAAAACACAGGGAAATCGCATATATGCGAGTCCGCTTGAGGAACTAGCATGTATACACGACTATACTCCAAGAAAAACACACATAAGAGACTCAATCATGAAAAAAACAAATCAAGGCCTGATCCAAAAGATTAGAATTGATGCTTGGGAAGCTAATAAGTGAATGACATTATAAAATAAAGGAATCAAGAAAACAAACCCTAATCGAGAACAAACAACCCAAACTAGGAAAAGCAAGAATGTTTTCCCTAGCGGAGTCGCCAATTCTGTTGTGGGTGGGAACACCCTAGGGTCTTGGGTTGAAAACCCAATAGAGCGGAGGGAAAAAAACAACAATATATGCTCAGAAAAACAATCTAAATTCTTATACTACTGAACTAGGAAGAAGTGACCTTACCCAAAGGTGCTATGTTTGGGTAGATATCGCAGGGTTCAAACCCTCTACTTCCTCTGATGTGTTTGAACCCCGTAAATTATCCAAGAAAAGAATATACAAAAACAGTAACATAAAGAATATTCATGATATATACATTAGATCATATAAGAAAATGAATAATTAAACATTAATATGACATTTATAAATAAATCAGAAAATGTATCAATTCATAAACACGATAAATATCAGGAATAGAACATCATTTCTTTATTGATGTAAGCTACAAGAAAGGTGGAAAAATACAACTTGAGTCTTCCTCCAGCTCCAAGTGGAACCTTCCTCTGGATCCGTCCTATCCCAGCCTCAGTAATCTTCCTCCATCAACATACACAAGGATATCACAAGAGGGATGAAAGATATCTCAAAAGAGGAAACTAGAGTTTCTTAAAGCTTGGGGAGTGCAGGAGGCAGAGGGATTTCTTCAGACTCCATCATGGATCAATCAACTATAATATCCATATATCATCTCTTCTCCCCTTAGGCCTTCCCATGGAGATTTATTTATACTTCTCCAAATTAGTTTTTCAGTTGGGAAATAGTTGGGCCACGGGCTATAGTAGGTGAGTAATAGGTAAAACCCATAATCTCTGCCAGAAATTAAGGAGATTTATTATTTTTAATTGTTTTAAAACATATACGCATGTTGGGCATATGCTGACCCGCGTGTACATGCATTTAACACAAGGCAAAGTATTGTATAGGAAATAAAACACTATTTTTTACATTTTGGACCATGTCTGGAAAGGAAGGGTTGCCCTAGGCCATAACCAAAGCATCAAATCTACCAAGAGTGATAAATGGTGCTATAATAGTTGCTGCGCTGCCAGAAATCCTAGTTAGTACCCTAGTGGAGTCGTTGCCTCACCTCTTTGCACAAGAAGCCTTTCTCGGTCCTTTAGCCCTTATTATGAATGGAAGGATGTGCTCATTGGCACTTATTTTTTTGTGCTTATGTGCACTGATTCGATGGTGGCTTAAACCCAAGGTGGATGAGGGATCCCAACTTAGTTGACTTGCAAAGAGGTTGTTTCTATTTTTTCAGAGACCTTATTATTTTCCCAAAATATATGTATTCTCAAAAGGTTTCTTCAGTTTCCCTTTCATTCCTAGCACCCAGGTGAGCTTGAACAATTCAAAACTTATTGTCCATGTAAGCAGCTAGGACAGAACGATGTGAGTAGGAACAAAGGTTATGTGTACCATTGAGATCTCCACTACCTCCAATATTGCACACTAAATTTTGGTCACGGCTTATGTTTCGATCAGCAAACGATTCCATGGAGCATCCATGGAAGCCAATGCACAGGGTCGTTCCAACCTCTACCTACCATCCTAAACTTTTATTCTGAAAGGAAAAGAAACAACAAACTGTGTTGAAAACAAAATGACGACTAGCTAGGAAAACAAAATGGAGCTATGGTACAAGATGGGGCTAGCAACCTTGGAGCTTCTAGGTAAAATAGAACTTCTACTTGCCCTCTCAGGGTCTACAACTTAAGGGTGTGATGGTCAATTTTCTCTTTGATTTCGAAGGGGCCAATCGACAAAGCTTGGAAATTCATGTGTTTTCCCCGATATTCATGGGACCGATACCATTTAAGAACCAAATCACCCACATTAAACTCACAGGTCCCTACAAATTTCTTGTCAAGCCACCTCTTAATCTGGGCTTGATGAATGGAAAATTTCTCTTTGGTCTTTATTCTCTCCTCTTCCAATCTCACAAGTGTATCGATGCAACTTTTAATGGCAAGACACGGGGAGCCTTGTGACCCTTGGGCTAGTTTGAGGGTTGGGAGGTATAGGTTAGGTAGCAAGATGGATTCTTTCCCATAAACCAGGAAATAGGGGGATTTTCCAATAGATGATTTGGGGGTAACATAGTCGGCCCATAGGGTGTTACTGAGTGCATTGTGCCAGTTCCTTTGATAAGAAAGCATGGTTTTCTTGAGGATGTAGATGGGGTTTTTATTGGTTGATTCTTCTATGCCATTCCATTGAGGGTAGTATTTGGCTGAATGCTTCAACACGATACTATTTTCCAAAGAAAAATCATACAATTTTAAAGACGAAAAATATGTAGCATTATCGAAGACAAGTGAGGTTGGAAGACCAAACATGGTTATGATATCCTAATTAATGAAAGATATTACCTCGTCATCATTGACCTTTTACAAGAGAATTTCATCTACCCACCTGGCCATGTAGTCGATGTACGTGAGTATATACCTGTGTTGTTTTGATGAGTTTGGCATGATCTCACCTATGACATTCAACACCCATTACTGAAAAAAATCTTCAACTACTATGGGTTGGAGTGGAGTGGATGATCTTGACTACCTACCCACATGCTTCTGGCAGATGGGAAATTTATGAGCGTAGGAATGTGTGTCCTTAAATAGTGTGGGCCAGTAGAAACCTGCCCGCATGATTTATGGGTGGTGGCATCACCCGCATAGTGACCTCCTGCGGGTCCATCATGTAGATATTTGAACACTTGCTGAGCCTCATCGTATTCCAACCGACCCCGCTTAGATACCCACGTAGTGTCTAAGCTTGAAGATGATGCAAGCATCTTATAAGTTCTTGAGTTCCTTTTGGATGAGGGGTTATAATGCAAGATGCACTTTCCTCAATTTTTGTCGAAATGGTTTGGCCCCTTATTTTCTAGGGATGACATGCTGAATAATTCAAGTATCATATGTTTTTAGGTCATCATATGTCCAAGAGAAAATATTTCATTACCTTTTGTATAGGATGATGAATGCCTATCTTTCCTTGAGGGTGCATCCCAACCCTATGTTGACATACTTAGGTTCAAATTTATTCGAGAGGTTGATTTTTTCGTGCGAGAGAGTGGAACTATGAGTCTTGGTGTTCGAGCCTCGAAAATGGTTCTGTAGCTCGAACAATTTCTCTAATGTAACCACCCCCTTAGGTAAGGGGTTTCATTTCCGTGAATCTTCTTCTTCTTGTAGGGACCTCTCATGTTCTTCTTCATCGATGGTTGCGTCTTTGAACACTTCTGCATTTTTCATGAACTCCAGAAACTATTTGTCATCATTGAAAATGTGCAAGTTAGTTATGTTATCGAGGACGACTGGTTTATACAAAATTTCAATAGATAACCCTTCCCTCGAGGGTGTGAATCTAGCTGCAGCATTAGCTAAAGTGTCAGTGGAGGTGTTATTAAATCTACGAACAAAAATGATATTGAAATCTTTAAACGAGTTTATCAAATGCCATACCTCTTGCTGGTAATTTTTGAGGCGAGGGGACAAACAATGAATTGTATTGTGTACATGTCTCATAATAATTTCAGAATCCCCAATTACCTTCAGACAGTCTACTTTTAGGTCGATGGATTTTTGAGGCCGAGCACCAATTCCTCATATTCTATAGTGTTATTGGTGCATTCGAACTCTAATCTACAAGAGATCAAGAATCTATTCCCTTTGGGGTCTAGTATGACACAACCTGCTCGAGCTCCATCATGAGTCTTGGGTCTGTCATAATACAACGTCCATGTTCTAGCACTAAGGGAGGAGAGACTATAGGTATGCAAGTTTAAGGCACATAATTCACTATTATGGCTTGGGGTTTGCATTGGAATTTCCAACTGGGTATCCGGCGGAATGGTCGAAGTCTCACACTGATAGCACCCAAACAAGGTCTTGAGGAGACACACCCACAACTCCTGTTGGGCATAGTTGATTGGATTGTTAGAGCCCTCAAGGTCAGTTACGTTTTGTTTCATTCAAGGCTCACTATTGACCGTGATCTCGTTATTCCTTCCCTTGTAAGGTAGCCATAAATGGGACCAATATGTGGCGAAGTAGCCTTGAAGCTTATAGGACCAATCTCTACTAAGGAGTATATCGTAAGCTTCTGGAATGTTTATGATGATTATGTCAATGCACTGGTGAAATCGAGAATCAGAAGACAACTGAAAAATAATGTTATTTAATTCTCCCATAGCCAAAACTTGAGACATATCGAATTGGATGATTTTAGTGTCAGTTTTCTCTAGTTGGATGTTTAGCATTTTGCATACTGACCATGGCATGGCATTGGTCAATGCACCAGAGTCTATGAGGCAGTTGTGAACATTAAAATTGAACATCTCAAAGATGAAGAGGAAAGGAGGGGTCGAGCCTCTCGAGTTTGTGTTTGCGGAATTCTCTATGGCTTGAAGGTCAATCACAGCTAGGGATCAGCCTGTTGAGTTTGCTCTATTAAATGTGAAGGATTTTGAAAGGGTAGGAGAGATAGAAAAGGTTTTGGAAATCAACTCACACTGGCTAGTCAACTTGCATAACTCGTACAACGAGATATTAGCTCGAGTCTTCTTCAAATCTTCGATGATATTGTAATCCAAGTCTATGGACGAAGGCTCTTGTGCCAAGCATTGTGTTACTGAGGTAGTTTTAGTTGTCACTCCTTTGGTTGAACTTTTTGGTGTGGATGAGTCTCCCATTGTACCGGATGGTAACTCTTTAGAGCTTAGATCATTCATCCCTTTGGGGAAAGTAGTGGATGCCTGACTGGTATTGGCGAGTGGCAGAATCCTTCATATCAATGCCCTTTTCTTATATTCTAGCGTAGCATCCAACACAGGACCTTTACTCCTAAGGTTGCAACTTTTTTGGGGCTTATGGGGAGCATCTCCAATGATGACCTCTTGAGCGGTCAACACCTATCCCCCATGGATAACTTCAAAGGTTAATCCAGTGGTTGGAGCATCATCACTGGGAGGGGAGTTGTCCTCTTCAGGATCGTTAGTTTCTTCTTCACGCTCTCCTGTGGCCTGATCCTCTAAAATATGGGTGAATATGACATTCATGTTATGGAGCCACCCCAGACAGGTCTTCTCAGAGTGAGAGGCCTGATGGAAAGTGCATAAGTTATCCTTTCCTAGCTCTTCCACATTGAAGTTTGAACTAGATGCCTGCGATGCTTTATGGAGGTGATTGTTACTTTTGTGAAAAAGGGTTTAGCAGGTTTTCCTCCTCCCAAAGCATCATTGATCCTTCTCTTTCATTCAGACACTTCTTTAGTCAACTGTTTTAAGGATTTGGCTTGTCCTTCAAAATCGAAGGAATCCTTGTCTTTGTCTGCGGTTTTACTCGATGAGGCCTGATTCTTATTACCGAAAGGTTTTGCCTCCTCTTGTGACTCATGCTCTAGGGCACCGATAGAAAGGAGGTCATTTTCTACTTCAAGCACTGTAGCAAATTTATCTACCAGGTTGGGTTTTGCTTCATGTTTAACGAACATGGACATATCTTGTGGCAGGGCCTTAGTGTAATAATCAATTGTGATGGAATCATCAAGGGCTACGTCCATTGCGAACTTATTCAAAATGGTTTTGAATCACTGATTTAAATATTTCCCCTTCTCCTTATTATGAAACTTCAGTGTTCTAAGATTTCTCAGGAGCTTGGAAGGTGTCTTGTCTTCATAAAACTTGTCAAGGAAGGTTTTCCAGAACTCATCACAAGTTTGGATGGAGGTAACAGACAACAACCGATACCAAGTGGCTGCGTTATTCTTGAGGGTGTGAGGGAATAAAGAAGAAGCCACATCATCATACTAGAGCTTCATCATTTGAAATGCTAGGTATAAATTGTTATTATTGTCATCAGCCGAGGTCCCATTTTCAGGGACGAACTTCAAGAGGTACTTTTGAGAATGAAAGGGCATGTCATGGAGTTGGCCTCTAATGCTTAATGTGGATTGAGCAACCCAAGCCAATGGGTGCTGGCAGTGATTTCCTCTAGGGTGGAAAAGGAGACAGAGGTCATTACCCTCTGATTTGCTATTTATGCGGGATCCCCTGCTTGTGTGAGGGGGTCGCCTTCCTTCCCCTCGAGGTACTCTGAGGTGTCCTAGATCCATAGAGTTTCTCACATTCCTAGTATTCCTCAAGTTTCTCTGGAGCCGCTGATTGTTGTAAAATTTTATACAGTTTCTAAGGTAATCCCCAATTCCTCGCCCTAGGATCCCCTCAGTATTCCTAGTAAGAGGTTGATTGTTAACTAGGGTCTCCTCCATGAAGCGTCGATCATTTCCCTACATTTCACCCCTTTGTGACTGATTGTTTTCACTAGTGATGGTATTCCTAGGGTCATCCCCTTCATCAATGGGATGACTTTCCAACCCTTCAATGGAGAGCCTCTCAACAGTGTCCGCCTAGTCATCCAGTTCTAGGTCAATTAAATGCGATATGAAGTTAACAAGGACACCTTGATGCGTGTGATGAAGCATGGAGGTGTGTAGATTGGATAGGGAGTTAGTCGCGAGAATGCATTTAAAACCCCTGACAAATTGTCGAGTAATAGGGTGCATGGCCCTAAGATGTTCATTGATGACTTCGAACAGGGGAAGTTTCTCTCCCCTGAGGGCATCTTCAAGAGGGGGAAGTTGGGATTCTTCTTGATGCGACCTCATGAAGGTTGGGCCATAAGGGGGGTTGTATGGTATTTTAGGGGGCATGGGAGGATGAGGTTGGTTACTAGCTTGATGAGAAGTTTCAGTGTGAGGGCGTGGATTAGTACTTTCCATGGCCCTCCTTCCAGCACTAAATCTATTGATGGGCTGGAATTCCCCCCCAGTAGAAAAGGGGATCTCCTTGGTGTCGGTTCCCAACTAGAGCCTACACTATTTTCATTAGGGATCCCTTCCGGTATGTAGGATCGGATGATGTTCAGGTGTTTTGAGCTTTCTTAGGATAGGGGTGGGACTTGAGCTCAATTGAAATCATGAACTTCAACAAAAAAAGGAAATAATTGACAAATATATTATAATGTGAAAACCATGAATAGCTAAAATATAAACAACATAGACCTTATGTAAAGTAACTATTAGCAGGCTTCAAATAAGACTCATGTTTGACAAGATAAAGTTCTTAACGATTGTAAAGTAATTCACAATGATTAAACATATATGAGAATAAATAAATGTGCAGTTGAAATAGATTATACCAATACCAACTAAATAGTTCATCAACACGAGCATAGAGTTAGTGAATCAAATACCATCCATGCAAAGCAACACAAGTTTGAAGTATGAGACAACATGTGAAGAGACTGCACATCAAAGGACTCTCAAGAACATCTGATCTGTCAAGTGAAGAAAATACCCATGGCATTATGACATAAAAGATTTGAGGAATCCAATAGTGGAGTCTTAAAATCTCTCCTTGCGTTAATTAGAAGAGCATAAGTTCTCTTAATAAATATATTATCTCCAAAAATGTCAGCAAAAAGGTCTTTACAAATGTGGCATGAGGGTGTATTTATGGAGTGAGGGTGACTCATAGCCTACCCTTGACTCTTGAACTTCTTCATGACTCTTCATATACCTGATGAATTTTGGTATCCCACATGACCTTTCGTATTCAAAATGTTCTATGCTACCGAAGTACATACATCATAAAAATAAGCTATCAACCTAATTTATTAATTTAACAATGGCAAGTTCTAGGATGGCTAGATCAAGATGTTTTGTCAAATAGGTGCACCATAGGTTATATTCTATTGCAATGGGAGTGATCTATGGCTGATATTCATCATGTAGGTGTAGGAACTCGAGTGCGTCCAGGATGACGATGGTCCATTCGACATGCATCTGCTTATTAAGGGTTACTAGTTTGGTATAAATCCTCAGTGGTTCTACCACATAATGTGTGATATTTTTTTTGGTGATTTGCATGTCCTCTACATGGGATTCTTGTTTATATGTATCCATGAATTCCTGTACTTCCTTTGAGATCTCATAATGAATCCTTACCTTCCCGAACTCTACTATAGAAGGGACCCCATGAAGTTGGATTATAGATTCCAAGCTGCTGAAAAGATGCTTGTAGGATGCTAATACCCTGTCCACATCTTTGGTCAATTTGTCTTCATATTTAATCTTGATGCGGAGTTGAACCTTGGCATTCTGCATGGTGATCCAATCCTTCTTATGGATCACAGCTGGTGCTCCTAGGTACTTGACAGAGCATTCATGTATCTTATGTAGATCAATCATAGCCTCCTTTAGCATCGCGACTCTTTATTTTGTGTGGGCTTGGATTCCGATGATTGGGGCCACTATGTGATGCATTTTGGACATCTCTTCATAGACCATTGCTATGGCCTCCCCAAGGTTCTCGATTTCTGCTTCGATTTATTGCCTGGAATTCCACTGTGCTTGGGTGAACTAAGCACAGTGCCACATTCTCTTTCTCTACCTTCTTTCTCTCTTGATCTACTATGGTGGACCTTAGTTCAGATGTGTAAAGCCTGTTATGAAGGTCTATAATATACTTGCTCATCCGGGCCACATTGTGTTTTGTGGCGGTGACGAAAGTTGTCCCAGTCGAAGCGATCATTTGCAGGTTTGTCGTGATGTTAGGAATAATTTCCATGGTCGTGATGACTGATAAAGGCTTAGCTGGCTTCCTAGCGCAATATTTTTTCCTTTCTTAGACAATCTTGAGGCCAACTTCATGGAAAGTGAGCCTTGTGAGATCTAGTACCTCCTCTTCTTGTCCCTCCGAGAAACCCAGTTCCTGTAGGGGGAGGTTTCCACCAGTGAGGGGAGTAGAAGGAGGCACATACAATGGGGGTAGATCACTTTTCCCTATACCTAGCTCGACTATTTTGCTAGTTTCTCCTTGTTCGCTTTCCCTAGTTTCCTTTTCTTTGTTCCTCCTTAGCTCTTCCTACTGCGCCTCTTTCCTTGGTCTGCGAGCACTTGTTGCCTCTTTGGCCTGTCTTCCATATTTTTCATCTCTTTTTCGAATCTCCTTTTCTCCTTTTCTTCCTCTTTTCTCTTCTCTTCTTCTTCCTAAGCTCTTCTTTCTTCCTCTTATTTTTTCTTCTTTTCTTCTTCCTGTGAACTTCTTTCTTCCTCTTCTTTTTTCTTCTCTGCTTCTTCATGTGCCCTTCTTTCTTCCTGCTCCCTTTCTTGCAGTTGTTTCTCCTTTTATCACTCTTCTTGTCACTGGAATCTTGAGATTGTTTGATCTCTAGCTCTCTCTGCCTCTTAAGCTCTTACTGTTTCCCTGCCAAGGTGGAATTCCTTTGTTCTAGCGTTTCTTTAATGTCCTCCTCTTCTTGGTTTCTCAAGATGTCTTTAACCTCTTTCCCTTTTCACTTCTCGGATTCCCTAGTGCCTTTCAATGCCTCGTGCTAATTTTTATTGATGGTGGAATATCTTTCTTTAAGGCTGACATTTTCCTGGGAATCATCGAGGAGCTCCTCATCTCTAGCCTGTTGCTGGCTTGGGCTATTTTCCCTTGTAGCGTTATACCAATTTTTTACCCCATCCTCGTGATCTTGTTTGGTGTGAGAATATGACCAGCTAAACTTTGCATTTTTTTAGTGGACAACCATGACCTTCTTCAGATCGTATGTTCATTAGTTGAGGCTCACAAAATGGATCCCCTTAAATGCCTCGGCTTCTACCTCTACTTGTTTAAAATTCTCCACCACATATGCACCAATGGTGAGAGCGAAGGCGGGCCATGGTTTATTTTTTCCTTTGTTCAATACCCTTGAAAAGCCCTATGTCATTTGGTAGCAGACCTGTCGCAGGAGAATTTTATCTGTGATGAACCTGGGTAGGGCACGGGGGACCTTATGGGTACTGAACACTCGTATGAATGCTCCTTCTTGAATGGGAAACCAATGTGCTACCTTGACCACAATCTTCATATCCCTCCTTGAAATGCATGGTGGTTCTTCCCCAAATAGTAGTTGGTACAATGGGGCAATAAAATATTTAGAAATTACATCTATCATACTTTTGTAAGTTGTGTCCCAGAAAACCTTGTAGTGGTGGTGCACGGGGTTGCCCGCTGATGAATACTAGTTGCAGGTCCATTGCTAAAATTTTCATCTCATGCAGACAGTGTCTAGGAGGTATGAAGCCATATAGAATTTCAGAGGTTGTTTTAGATGTGGGAGCTTGGCTGCAACTATGTTTGTTTTCAACGATGATGCGAGAATGCTTGCCCAATTAAAAATATTTCCTCGGGTGGCAACGATGTACATGAGAGGAACCTAAGTGCCATAAAATATGTCATAGTCTGCCTTACCATATAAGCAGCACATCACCTTGGAAATTAATTGATATAGCTTATGCAAGCCCTCTGTCTTGTATTCCTGATCGGTTTTGACCCGGAACTTTGATGGGTGGTGCCACCATTCCATCAAGATGTCTTTCACTGGGATAACAAACTCAGAGAGCCACCTAGTATTGAAAAGCTCTTGTCTCTCCGAGATTCTGTAGTAGGCAATGATATTTGTAGAGGAGATTGTGGATATGGATGCTCTAGCATGGTCCCTGATTATCCATAAATCTGTATCTTTATTTTGCAAGATCCATTCAATAGTTTTGTGCATGGGAAGATCAAGACCCAGGGGGTGTGATGCTATCTTGTGTAACCTCGACCTCTTGACATTTATGAATACCAGGAGATCCTCCTAGGTTTCTAGTATGTTTGGCTTTGAAAACTCTTTGTATATGTTGTACCATGAGAGTTTCGTGGTTTTATTGATGTTGCAGGTTATGTCCCTAAAGATGGGAGGCTTCTCATATTGGTAGATCTCCCATGAACCACTTCTTAAGTCTCTGTGATAAGCCTAAGTGGTTGGGTAAGCCATCTCATCTTCAAAGGACGAGATGGTAATGCACTCGAGGTCCATGTCACTTGGCATGTCAAAAATACAATCCCACGATGAGAGAGATGACAGGAAAAATTGAGAAAAATTGTGAAAATAAAAGGAATTTTCAGAAGATGATAGGAAAGTCGCATAAGGAGACAGGTCGCAAGGTGGAAAATCCATAAGTGTGATGGAACGACCTGTTTTAGAGGTCGTAGGTTGCAAGGTCACAGGTTGATGGAGGTAGCAATGTTGCAGGTCGCAAGGTCACGGGTTGATGGGGTCGTGAGGTAACAGGTTGCAAGGTTGTGGCGGAAGCAAAGTCGCAGGTCGTGAAGTCACAGAGAAAGAGGTATCACAGTCTCAAGCTGTTCGACCTAGATTTTGAGAGGACCAAGAAAAACAATTTGAGGCATTGGGAGGTCTGGGATTCTTCCAAGCAAGATGGTTAAAGCTTACTAGAGAAAATGTGGAGGCTAGGGTCAAAGAATGAACAAGGTTTGGTTAAGGCAGAATAAACGGGGCTAGGGTAATTGGTCTTTTAATTTTGAGGTGAAAAACTAAGGAAACGGGATAAAAAAACCCCTTAGGAATGGGATGCAGAAGGTTGGGGATGTAGAAAATGAAACTTGGGAGAAAATCATGATTGCTAGGAAGGCAAAATGTCGCTTACCTGGATAAAGTTGTCCATGCGTCCAAGTTGCAGACCTTCTTCGTCTTTTTTGTGACCAAAGGAGTCGTTATAATGAAACGTGATGACCTCCCCTTTTATAGATTTGGTCGCATGGGTCTAAAATGAAAATTTGCAACCTATGCAACCTTGGTAGTCGCAAGGGTCACATGGTTGCATTGATGGGCAAGTGAGGTCTATGCAACCTTGCAAGCTGGTAGTTGTAAGGTCATAAGGGTCACATTGTCGCAAGATGGGCAAGGGAGACCTACGCGACCTTGTGACCTATGCAAATTATGGGTCACAATAGATGCAACAATTGCAAGATTTAGACTTATTCGCACTCTAAATCTGTAACTGACCGAATTTGGACAAGATCTAGTGACCTAGCTACACTTAACTAGAAAACTTAGTCTTTTACAGGGTTCATCTGGACTGTTGGACTCTTGAGCAGATCTCAACGGCTCCAGAGGTTTTGCACGATACAAGGGCTCCAAAAAATTTAATGGTTTTAGGGTTTTTGGAGGGGTTGTTGCAACAACTATAATAAGTAGGCATAGATAACTTCCACCACTACAAACAAGAAAAAAATCTAGATAAAACCTCTTGATATTGGATAATAACAATCCTAAACATTTGTGAGATACCACATCAACACAAGGTATTGTTCAATATTTTAAATGATACTAATTTATATCCTAAAATTCCTTCTAGAAGTACCACTAAAAAAATCTAACAACATATAAAACATAACGATTAATGCCACTAAAAATATATAACAAGATATAAAACATAATGATTAATGCTACTATTTTAGATAAAAGGTAAAAATCCCAAACTCCTCCATTTTGATCGACCTTTGAAATATTAAATGAAAATTTTATTTCCTGATTTTTTGGTAGATTCAAATCATCTTTAAATGTATGTAATAGTACAAAAATTTTAAACACATGCCATTTAGCTAGATATACTAGAAGTGAAAGTAATAGGTGAAAAAATATGCATTAATATGAGTGTAGTCAAACCCAAAATTTAATCAAATAATATATATAATCATAATAGATATCCCTACTACATAGTAGGGTTTTTAATAAAATCTATAGGAATACTTCACTTTAGATTGCTATCATTTGTGGTTTATTTGGGGTGATAGAATTGCTATCTTTTGGCACTCTTTGCCCTTATTTTTACTTTCTTGTAACCATGTATTAACTCTATAATATCCCATTTTAATTCTTGTATTTTGGTTTACTATCAATATATCTTATGTATAATTTCTTTGTTATTTTAGATGAATTCATGATTATTTATTATATAAAAAAGTATACTTTAATTTATTTTTGAAAATTGTGTTAGTTTGCTCATGATTATAGGAAAATATGAATCCTGTAATTGAACGATATCATGAGATCCATGAAATGGATCTTTGTGATTATTTTTGTGAGATATCCTTAATTCAAAATCAATATATTTGCAACAAATCTCAATAACCCTTGAGAGATATCAATGATTTACTATGGATGTAGTAAGTTGTCCTATGGTTACAAAAACAAGTTATTCTTAACAACATGGTTTTTGCTCAAGCTCCAAATATGTATGGTAAGTTTTGAATTTCCTGACTAGTAATAGATTATTTCTATGGATTTGGGAATATCATTCAAATATATTAGATATTGGGAATCTTAGAGCTTAGAGCTCATGATAATACTTTTTAGCAAATATCTTGGAGTTATCTTTGAGTTGTTAATTATTAGCAAATTGTTGTAATCACAAGAGATATCTATGGATCTAAATTTATTATTTATTATTTCAGTTTCTAAATAAGTTCACATGTAAATGAGAGTACACTCTTAGAGAAAGGCCCAAATTATGATGGAATAATGTTTGACTTTATGAAAAATATTATTTTAATGTATATTACAGTTTTACAATTTCTATAATTATAATTAGATTTATTTAGTTAAGTTATATATTACCATTAACACTTTATTAGATAGTGTATGAGTCTACTTTAGAAGGATAGATAAATAATTAGTATAGGCTATCTTTAATTTCCATTTATTTATTTTCCACAAGTGTGTTCAATTCAAGTTGTTTAACTCTGAAAGCATCTTTCTATTTTGTTTCCATTTTATATTGTGCTTAATTACAAAATTATGAATTAAAACAATTGCAACAAAGTTTCTTTTATAGGGAAGGTTGTGCCATATGCTTAAGAATATAATTGTGACCTAAAGATCCACATTTTCCATTTTAGCAAATTATTATTCAAGAATGAAACTAGATTAATTTACATGCACCAACGTGATAATTTAATAACAAATTGTTTCATTTCCAAATTCATAGGCCAATGATGCAATTCTTATTTCTTAGAAAAATATTAAATAAATTAGTGCAATTTAAGTAAGTGTAAGCCTTTACATATAGTGCATTCTATCTTACAATCACATGAACTCTCGCTTAAAATTAAATGTACAAACCTTTTAATTACTAAGGTAATTAATTAGCTAATTTCTGCCATGGAATGTACAATCTAACAAAATGAAAATTGGCCATGAAAAAGAAATGAAACACAATTTGAATAACATTGAAACATAAAATGAACGATCATCTTATGAGTTTCTAATTTTATGAAAATATGATATGGGTTCCTACTTTAATAATTTTGCTTCTGAAACTTCCACTATTTTTGAAATAAGCATTTTGAATTTTCTTTATAATATAAAAATATTTAAGAACTATATTATAACATAGGTAATACAAATAATAAAAACACTTTTCATGGTATGAATAATGTCAATAAACCTAATCTTAAAATAATCCCTAATCTCTAGACAGTGTTCTTTGATGGCTTCAAATCTCGTGAAGGAGCTACAACTGGTTGACTCTTAATACGTGATTAGGGTAAACATAATTTTGTTTCATACATAGTATAATTATATTCTAACTTAATATGAAAATATTGAATAAGGTATACGTATGTTACCATTTTTAAATATAATTGATCTAAATATTTAATTTTAGGTATCTATTATAAATTCCAAAATACATCATGTCCATCTGAAGGGTTGCACCCCCATTGTACGACAAGGTATATATTATTAATGCCAATTTAGTATTCTACACTTGATGTTATTATATAATATTTCTCTTTCATGTTATAATGATAAATTGAAATCAAATATATATACCACATAATTCAATGTGATGCAACCCTCCATGTGAACATGATGCCCTTTTGAATTTATAATTTATGAGAACAATTATATATTTAGGTTAAAAATATATAAAAGGGATATTGTGTTTGAGTATATTAGGTAAGGCCAGAAAATTACTTGTGAGAAAAATAAAGAACATTATAAAGTGTAATTCCCAATAACTAAAAAGTTATCAACAAGAAGTGTGTAGGTTGATGGATAGCTTAACACTTTCAATATTTCTATTTTTCCTCAATTTGAAAATATAGTAGTTGATTTCTTGGTTAATGATTCCTATATGTTAGTTCTATTGGAGATTTATAAGGAAGGCATGTTTACAGTTGACCTTTTTCATATATCTTAACTTCTACAACTGGGATTTTTTAAAAGGAAATGAGCAGATCATTGAATTTCTCATAAATAGAGAAAATTTCAGGAAACAGCCATTGATGGGGAGGAGTACTAAAATTTTTGAAAGCAATAGAGTAGAGGTGACTAAATTAACAACACACATTATGTCATAATCTATGGTAAATCTTGAAATTATTTCAAAGAATTTTTTTGAAGGACAAGTTTAAATAGTGATCTCATCTTCAAAATAATAGTTAAACCTTAGTAGGGTATTGCGTGATAAATATAGGAATAAAAAATAATCCCAAAATGTAAATTTAAGGGTTAAATGTTTTGAAAAAAGGGAAGATTATATCATTCAACATATAATCCTGAGGAAGAAGGATTCTAATCCTTTGACATGAAAAATATGTAATTTTTCTAGAGCCGAAAATGGAGGAGGTATTCAAGAAAATTCTAGATGATAAAATTAGTTTTCAAATTTGACACTTAGCCTAGTTGGCCAACCTAATGATAGTTACAAAAAAGAGTGGTGAGGTTCACTTATGTTTTGATTTTTATAGATTGAACAAAGCTTATAAAAAAAAGTAACTATTCAATCTCACCAATGGATCATATCCTATGACTCATATAACAATCCAACATGGTTTCTTTGATGGTTTCAAGGTAACATCATATCTTGGTAGTTAAGTTGAAGATAGGCTTAAAGCTATGCTTAGAATGAAATGGGGAACTTTTTCATATAAAAGGATGGCTATTAGTCTAATTGATGTTGAAGCTACCTTCTAGATATAAATGGATATCATCTTCCATAGTCTCATTAAGTGTAATGGATTTTTCTATCTCGATGATGTAACAATGTACTAAAAAAATGGATTAAATCAAACTCAAATTTTAAAAGATGTTGAATGTCTAGGATCTCATTAATGAAAAAAGTGTATATTCATAATTAAAAATATTACCAACTTAAAGAGAACTATAATCTCAAGTAGAGGATGGTAGCATGAGAAACCCCTAATTTGCACCAAAAAACATGGAAAAACAACTTGAAATAAAAAAGTGGTGATGATACACCAACCACTTTTTTTTGGGTTAAAAATCCAATAATTTTTAGCCATGCCATTAAAAACCAAAACCATGATCATGGAAAACCTTAATATTCCAACAATTTTCAACTGTGGCATTAAAAACCAAATAGCACGAGTCTTAAAAACCTTACAATTTTGACATATTTCAACTATGGAATTAAAATAAAATGTCATGAACACAAAAAAACCTTAAAATTTCAACAATTTTCAATCATGTCATTATAAACCAAATATCATGGCTAAAATTGTCCTAAAAATCAATATATAAATGGAGTAATTCTACCTACATAATTCTTTTTTAAAGTTTATTAGTATAGCTCTTTTAGGACTTAGCCGAAGGCAATGTCAACCATTTTCAATAGGGCACTAAAAATACAATTATTTTAACTATGACATATATATCATCAATTTTCTATAGGAAATCATGAAAATACACACCAAAAAATGATGTAATGCAATTTTTTTTTAAAATAAAATCATAAAAAATTAATACTTTTTTAAAAACAAATTAAATAATTTTAAAAAAAATGTATTTTCCAAATAAAATAAAAAAATCAATAAAAAGTTATTAATACAAACAAACAAACAAAAATAGTTTTAAAAACAAATTTAAACAATTTGTATTATATATGTGTGTGGTGGAATTTTAATTGTGTTAAAAAAAAAGAAAAAACAATAATTAAAAAATGCATTAATAGTAATGATAAAACAAATAACTAACACACACGAAAAAGAAATAAGAAATAAGAAACAAAATAAAAACATTAATCCCATGGGGCACATAATAGTTAGTGATGGGGTGTAAGATTAAGGACCTTCTTGATGTAAAGGTCACTGGTTTCAAATTCCATGAGAAAAAAATTGTTGAAAATAGTAATAAGAAATGCTAAAAATAGAAGTGATAAAAATAACACTACTAGAAATAGCATTTCGGGATACACTCCAATTTTAGTTAGTCCCTAAACTAAAACTGAGAATTAAAATTTGAGTTTGATCTTAACAGCTATTTGTAAAATAATTAATTAATTCATCTTGAGTTAATTAGTTGTAGAAAATCAAACATGAAGTCTATGTGAAGACATGCCACAATTTCCCCTTTGATGAGGAAGTGATCCCTTGAATAAGGAGATCAGGATGAGTTGTAATTAGTTAGCTCAGTTATCTGAGTTAAGTCCAGTTAGATTAGTTCCAACAGTTTGTGGAACTGATTGTGAGTTCAGTTAGTTAATGCATGCGTGCATGTAACTATGGAACTTCAGACAACTGAATATTCTCTCATAAATAACTCATGCATGTTAGTTCAGTTAGAGACCTAGTTGAGATCAGATGATGGGATAGTGTACTACCAGTTGCAGGAATATTCCATTGAGGATATCTCTTTCATGCAGAAGGAATTCATTCCTTGGAGATTGCGCAGTTACTTTTGAGTTTGATGAGTTGTGTGAGAGGTCAATTCACACAGGTGGCAGCCAAAGGACCCTAGAGAAACTACACAAGAAAATAGGAGGCTTGGAGGACTGGAGGAAGGCATATGTTGTGTCTATTCAGTCTATGAGCAGCATTGTAGGATTGTATTGAAAGATGGATAGCGTGTGAGCTAAAGCTTTTTGTAATGCAGACATATTTCCACTTGTATGATAATACAAATATCAAGGTTTTCAGTTGAGGCTTTCCCCAGAGTATTCTTCTGTGTTCATGTGTGATTTCTTTCTCATTCTCTGTTATATGTGTTCTACTTGATCTAGCTCAAAATTGATTAAGCTTCCGCAAGTTTGCTGTAGAAGTAGATATAGTATTTTGCTTTAGTATATTGCATAATCTGTTGATCTACAGTGAGAAATTCTACATGGTATCAGAGCAAAGGTGATCAAAGGAGAGAACAATATACAAAGAAGGGTGAAGTTCAAAGTTTGAAGTTCCTAATTATAGAATTCGAATTCTTATCATCTAAAATTTCACCAATGGCGTTCAATGGTTTAAGACTCGAGTATGCCCTTGATGGAAACTCGAATTATATAACTTGGAAGGATCACATAGAAGCACTATTAGAGGACAATGGTTTGAAGTACTTCATTGATTAAGAAGTCCCCAAGCCAGTAGTAGCTAATGCTACAAAATTGGCGGAATGGAAGAAATGTGTGGCTAGATTGAGGAGAATCCTTCTGGAGTGAGTTCAAGACCACATAGTCTCAAGTCTCCATGGGAAGAAGACACCGTTTTCAATGTGGAAAACATTGAAAGATCTGTATCAGAACAACAACGATCAGAGGAAGCTAGCACTGAAAGACAAGCTTTGGAAAATCAAGTGTGAAAATGGCGACACGTTCTCTACATATCTGAACAAGCTCACCAACTGCAGAGATGGGCTTGGAAGTGTAGGGATCATGACAACCGATGATGACATGGTGAGTCTTTCTCTCCTCGGTCTTCCTAAGAGATGGCATAGCTACCAAGACGCAATGAAGAGAGAAACTGCCAGATTGGGAATGACTTTGGTCGGATCTGATGCAGGAGGAGGTAAGAAGAAGCACCAGAGATGGATCTTCATCAAAGCAAGATGATGAAGAAAATCTAGCCTTAGCGAGTAAGGCGAGGAAATGGAAAGGGAAGGTGTCCCATTCCAAATCCAGTTCATCCCATGGTCGGAAGAAGATTGACAAATCGAAAGTGAGATGCTTTCATTGTCATGAGGTGGGCCATTATGCTACGAATTGTCCATAGAATAAATCGAAGAAGGGATCCTCGAAGGGATCAGATGGTGAGGCACTAACCTCACAGTTCAAGTTGGATTTCTCCCTCATCGCATGCATGGTTTCATCGATGGTGAGATGTGTTTGGTACCTGGATAGTGGAGCTTCATTCCACATGACCAATGACAAGAATATTTTTAGTACCTTGGAGGAGAAGGAACTCTAGATATGGATAGAGATGGGCGATGATGGAAAGTACCGTGTTTCAGGTGAAGTTACATTTGTGTTTCAAAGGGATCATGGAGCTCCTCTCACCCTGACTGATGTAAAGTATGTACTAGGTCTGAAGAAGAATCTTATGTTTGTGGCTATGTTGGAAGACAAAGGCTATGATGTAGTATTTATTAAGGGAAAGGTATTCCTGAGGCATATTGGCACTAGATAGAGCAAGAGGATCAGGATTCAAGTAAAGAATCTCTACAAGCCGGAGGTAGACGACTGTGTTGCATTAAGTTCCAAAGCAGAGTTCATGCAGAGCCAAGATGTTGGTGAGCTATGGCATAGTATATTGGGCCACATGCACCATAAGGCCTTGAAGATCATGCAACAGATTTCTACTGGACTTCCCAAAGGAAAATTGGAGTAGATGGATACATGCAAAGGTTGTACCTTGGGTAAGTATGTGAAATATTCCTTTCAGGATTAAGACATTAGAGTTGGAGCATTCCTAGAGTGAGTTCACACAGACGTGTGTGGACCATTCTCTACAGCCTCTACTACTAAACAAAGGTACTATGTTATTTTTATTGATGATTGTTCTCATAGATGTTGGATCTACTTTATGCAGAAGAAGGATCAGACCTTCTCAATGTTTTGTGAGTTTAAAGCCTTGGCAGAGAAAGAATCTAGAAACAAAATAAGGGCCTTGCGTAGCGACAATGGTGGAGAGTATGTCTCCCAACATTTTAAGGACTTCTGCACAACAGAAGGAATTAAACAGGAGTTTACGGCACCCCATAAACAGTAGAATGGGGTGCCTAAAAGGAAGAAAAAATTGATTTTGGGAGCAGCTCAAGTGATGTTGCATGATCAAAGCCTACCACTTAATTTGTGGGTTGACGCATGCAATACAATACTATACTTGCAGAACATAATCCCGCATTATATACTGGGAATGAAGACACCAATGGAAGCATTTTCTGGGAAGAGACTATATGTGATTCACTTCAATATCTTTGGATCATTGGTTTATTTCCATGTGACCAAAGATGCTCGGAAGAAGCTAGATCCAACAACTGAGTTGGGGATACTTGTGGGGTACACTGATACACCCCACAACTATCAGGTTTTCTTGCCTACTAGTCAGAGGATAGTGGTACGCAGAGATCTGATATTCAACGAGCAGAAAGCCATGCACGTATCACTTGAGAGGGAGCTCAAGTTGCACGTAGAGGAGGAAATTTCAGTTCCTGAGGAGGAGGAGCCTCAGACTAATGCAAAGCAGCCACATGCAGAGGATCCGGGAGTGGAGAAATCCACTCATGCTGAGTCTTCCAGAGATGGGCGGAAATGCTCAAGGGAAGCTGATAGGTTGATGCTAGATGGGAGAGAGAATGTGGGATAGCCATATTCTCAGCGCAGATAGAGGAGGTCACCCGAGCGGTACACTGGTTACATGGCCCTAGTTGGGGAGTGTGTAGAGCTTGAACCTTCTTCATTTGAAGAAGCAGTGCATCAACCAGTTTGGGTTGATACTATGGTGGAGGAGTATGACTCCATCGTTCAGAACTATGTTTGGATGTTGTCCCAAGACCTTAGGACAAGTCGATGGTGAGTTCCTGACGGCTTTAAAAGGTAAAGTAGGCAGCTGATGGTAGTGTTAAGAAACATAAGGAAAGGTTTGTTGCTCATGGTTTCTCACAGGTTGAGGGGATCAACTACGATGGGACTTTTGCTCCTGTAGTAAGGTACTCATCTATTATATCAATGTTGGCACTATCAGCTCAGATGGGTTGGAAGATCCATTAGATGGATGTGAAGACTGCATTTCCCAATGGGAATATTGAGGAAGAGGTGTACATTAGGTAGCCGGAAGGTTTTGAGACCTTCGATCGTGAGTCACATGTGTACCAACTAAAGAGGGCTTTGTACGGGTTGATGCAAGCACCTCGTGCTTAGTACACCAGGATCGACAACTATTTCACCAGGTTGGGCTTCACCAAGAGTGAAGCAGATGCGAAACTTTACCACGTCATGGTAGAAGGTAAGCCATTGATCATTGTTCTTTATGTTGATGATCTGATTTTGATAGGTGATGATCAGTTGATCAAGTCTTTCAAGAAGGACCTTGCAAGAGAGTTCGAAATGAAAGACATGGGTCTTATGCACTACTTTCTAGGCATGGAAGTGTGGTAGAAGGATGGGGAAGTGTTTATGTCTCAAGGAAAGTATGGCAACGAGATACTTAGTCAGTTCCACATGGAGAAGTGCAAGCCCATGCAGACTCCTCTAGTTGATAACTGTGGAGGAAGGAGGATGCTACTTCAGGTGAAGTAGTAGTCGCTACTGTTTATTGGTAGCTTGTGGGTTCACTGATGTATCTAGTGAACACACGAACAAACTTATGCTTTGCAGTGAATCAGCTGAGTCAAGATATGGTTCAGCCTACCAAGCTGTTCTGGAAGGCAGTGAAGCATGTGCTGAGACACCTCAGAGGCACATCTCAATATCGATTATGGTAAAAATGGACAGAGGGAGTGAAGCTTCTAGGATTCACACATGCAGATTGGGTAGGGAGTCCATCAGACTGGAAGATCACTTCAGGAGGAATCTTCAACCTTGGCTCAGCTACAATTTTTTGGCACAACAGGAAACAGAGGTTACTTACACTTAGCTCAGTAGAGGTTGAATACATGGCTGCCAGTCAGGCAACATGTGAGGCCATTTGGATGTAGAAGATTCTAGTTGGATTGTTTGGTCAGAGGATGGATACAACTGTGGTCTACTGCGATAATCAGAGTTGTATCAAACTTTATGAGAATCTAGTATTTCATGACAGGTCCAAGTACATTGATATCTAGTATCATCATCTTCGAGACTATGTGGTGAAGAGGATCATGTTGTTGCTGTATGTTTCGACCAATGAATAGGATGCAGATATTTTGACTAAGGCATTGTCAAAATGCAAGTTCGAGTTCCACAGAGATAAGATTGGGGTGACTAATAATCCCTTTCTTGTTGAGAGGGGGTGTTGAAAATAGTAATAGGAAATGCTAAAAATAGAAGCTATAAATAGCATTTCAGGATACATTCCAATTTTAGTTAGTCCCTGAACTAAAATTGAGAATTAAAATTCGAATTTGATCTTAGCAGCTATTTGTAAAATAATTAATTAATTCATCTTCATTTAATTAGTTTTAGAAAATCAAACATGAAGTCTGTGTGAAGACATGCAACAGTTTCCCCTTTGATTGAGGAAGTTATCCCTTGATTAAGGAGATCAGGATAAGTTGTACTTTGAGTTGTAATTAGTTAGCTCAGTTATCTGAGTTAAGTCCAGTTAGATTAGTTCCAACAGTTTGTGGAAATGATTGTGAGTTCAGTTAGTTAATGCATGCATGCATGTAACTGCTGCACTTTAGATAACTGAATATTCTATCATAAAGAACTCATGCATGTCATTTCAGTTAGAGACCCAGTTGAGATCAGATGATGGGACAATGTACTTTCAGTTGCAGGAATATTCCATTGAGGATATCTCTTGCATGCAGAAGGAATTCATTCCTTGGAGATTGCGCAGTTACTTTTGAGTTTGATGAGTTGTGTGAGAGGTCAATTCACATAGGTGGCAACCAGAGGACCCTAGAGAAACTGCGCAAGGAAATAGGAGGCTTAGAGAACTGGAGGAAGGCATATGTTGTGTCTATCCAGTCTATGAGAAACATTGTAGGATTGTATTGAGAGTTGGATATCTTTTGAGCTAAATCTTTGTGTAATCGAACATATTTCCACTTGTATGATAATACAGAGATCAAGGTTTTTAGCTGAGGCTTTCCCCAGAGTATTCTTCTGTGTTCATATGTGTTTGCTTTCTCATTCTCTGTTATATGTGTTCTATTTGATCTAGCTCAAAATCAATTAAGCTTCCGCAAGTTTGCTGTAGAAGTAGATCTAGTATTTTGCTTTAGTATATTGCATAATCTGTTGATTTACAGTGTGAAATTCTACAAAAACCATCCATGTTAAGGGTTGGTGTAAAGTAGGTTGGGTGCAGTCCCAAGCTGATTTTGACAGCTTAGATGCGCCTAGGTCATGGTTTATTAAGCCAAACATTATGAATGCAATCATCTCACGAGTCACACAACATAGCAAACAAAAAAAAGAGTAAAATATTTATATATTGTAATTTATAGTTCTAAAATATAAATTGAAAAGAAAGGTAAAATAGTCATAATATTAGAGGGATTTTTCTTTAATTTTGTAATCATGAGAGATAAATAAAAATGTAATAATAATATACAATATATAATTATCACAGTGTATAGATATTATAAACCACCCTAGATCCACATTAACTCTAGATTTATGAAGCTCTAAGAAGTTGGAATATCTTGAGGTGAAAACTTTTTTCATGTTTTGCACCAAAAAAATGGTTTGCACCTTAAGACATTGATCCCTCTCACTTGAGTGATTTAGGGTTAAGATGGGTCTAGATTGGTGCTAATTATTTCACTTCTCATAATTATGTGTTCATTAACCTGTGACTAATATATTTTCATTAAAATTTGAAGAAGCATAAAAGGTATATTCAAGATAATGGTTGGAAAAGAATGTCAAGTTTCATTTTCCAAAAGGGAAATTGTTAATAATTTTATTAATGTACATAGAGAGGACAATATGTGTTACTTAAAGAGATACCCAAGTGGATAATTAATTTAATGTGACCACAATTATGAAATAGGCTCACATGGTAGTTGATGGGTAATAAATAGACCCACTATGTAGTTAAAAGGAAATAATATAATAATATGATCTCGTTGTCATAAACCCCATAGAATACCACTGAAAAAATATAAATAAATAAATATCAATATGAATGTGTTGGATGTATATTTGTGCATCAATAATGGATTCTTAAAACAATGATTCATTCCATAAGAAATATTTAATAGTGTTACCATACCTTAAAGATTTTTCTCTCTATATTTTATGTCATTATGATGCGATAATTCTAATATTTCTAAAATTTTAATATTTATTTACGACATTTAATGTTTTATTCTCCCTTATATTTATCAAGGTTCAATATATGTGGTATTAGAAATATTTTTTGGGAACAAAGTGATACTTTTTTGTTTTTGCAATTTCTGTAAGGTAAAAAGAGATAGTAGTATTTTATATCATTCTAAAAGTTTTGTATAAAATATAAAGATACCAACTATATAATTGAGGTCTTCTAAAAAACAACCAATTAAAAAAATCATCGAAATCATACTCTAAGAAGTGTAGTTATCGCTAATTTAAAATCAAGCTTTTTATATATTTTTTTTCTTGTGAGGGCTATGAAGTTTTGTATATTGGCTTAGTTGATAGAGTGCACATATTTCAGCCAAATTAATACTAGTATATTTAATGTGGTTGCAACCTTTTATAATTGTGAGCGTAATATCTAGTCAATAAAATATAGAAAGAGTTATGGTCATTTCATATTACTGACCTCAAAACCCTAACTATATAAATGATCTCTTTGAAAAGTAAGTGTTTTTCTTAAAATTGTAGTTCTATTTTTGGATTATAGAAATTAAAATATATTTTATAAAACAAATAGCACTAGTATTGAAGAAATAAAAGAAATAAAATAATTGACAATGGTTTAGAAACTTTATTTTCCTATTAATTAAAGAGATGAAGTGACCATATCAAGGTATTTTCTTAACCACAAGATGAAATATTTCACTGATAAAGAATGTGAGAACTTGTTTCTCATATGAATTCTCTCATTTTAGGGAATAAGGAAAAAGACAACCAATGATTTGTTTTCATTGATAAAATTTTTATTATAGGGTAATGGATTATTCAGTAATAATAATTAATATTGTTTTTATAAACTCTAGTAGAGATATTATCTTAATCAAAGTTAATTTGGCTAAAAGATTGGAATTACTAATAAAACATATTCAAATCACATGATTTTAGGGTGACCATATTCGTTTTTTCTAAATTTGAAGATTAACATGGATAAATATGTGTTTTTACTTAGATAATAATGATATAATGTGGATGATATTTTTCATTATAACATATATGGATATATATAAGAGATAATAAATATTTAAATTCCATAAATAAGCCTCTAATTTGATAGAAATCCTTATATAGTTAAAGTTTTAAGGTGGCTAATGTAAAATGATCATAACTCTTGCAATATTCCTCTAATTGGATATTATGATGATAATTATGAAAGATCATAGCCAATTGGGATCTACTAGTACTAATTTAATTGAAATTTTTTCACTCTCTCAAAATTTATCCAATTTTCAAACTACATGTTCATTATTACAATAAAACATAAAAAATATGATCTTAAATCATTGGAAATTCCACTTCCTAGATTGCAATTTCGATGACTTTTTTTTGTTTGAAATTAGGTGTTTTTTGAAGTATATAATATATATATATATTATATATATATATATATAACCTAAATTTTCCATCTTGCTTTTCTCTTTAAACATTTGTAAGAAGGAAAAGAGAAAAGAAAAAACTCCCACTTTCTGTTAAACGAGAGATCTAATATCACTTGTACTGAACCTTAATATTTATAAGTGAGAACAAATTGTTAAAGTTTAGAATCAAAACTTTATTTTCGAATACCAAACATTACATGTTGGGCATGGAATCCCCCCACAACAAGTTTTGGGGCTCAAAGCCCAAGTTTTGGTCAAAGGTTTTGTAAAGACTCTGCAAATTGTAGGCGTGAAGTGCGAAGTAGAGGTTAAGTCATAGGGCTATTCGTCCTAAAGTAATGTAATGTAATGTAAAGTCATATTTTCCTACCCACGGTACACGAACCATGGGAGTGTATAAATAGAGTGAGGATATAAGTGTAAAAATAGTGAATTAGAGAGAATAATAGAAATGATTCAAGCATAGAAGAAGAGTCTGAGTGTACTGGGTCATAGTAGTAGGAAGAGGCTCTGTAGCTGAGTGTGTAGAGGCCTAGTAGAGTGTGCAGCTGAGTGCACGGACCCCTGCAACTGAGTGCGCAGGGTGGTGTCGAGTCTGTAATCGGGATTGAAGATTAATAAAGATAAGGTTGATTCTAAACACTGTGTATCTAGGTTTTCTCTTACTGTTATGCATTTATATTGTTTGATGACTGCCTGCACTTATAAGAATGTTGAATGATAAATAGGAATATTGGGCTCACACAGATAGGTCAAGTACTATGATAATAATGCAGTAAGTATAAGGAATCAAGGCAATACTTTCTTCGCATTGTAAACAGAGCTGCGCTAAGCAGCGTGTATGAAGGGTTGAACCGTGAACCTCCAAGAAATCATCAAGACATCCCTAGGGTGTGGAATCTTGGTTCGAGCACTCTCCCATACTACTTTAGGTGAGACCTCAGTCCGGACTCCATAGATTGTTGCCAAAAGGGCCAGTAGTACTGGGCTTTGTTTGGCTAAATCACCTCTGAACCTGGGTCAGGCCCCAACAAGCCAACATCACACAATAAACAACATAGAAGATAGATATGAACCATTAAAAAACTGTAAATATGTTAAGTACTCCATATGGAAATAATAATTTCAAAAGTTGTGTTTGATTAAAAATAATACATATGCAATATCTTGCAATGTAATGATACCCATGTGTATCTATACTTTCTTGTTAATATTCTTAGGGTTTATGTCAACTATCTCTTATTATTATATTATTCCTTTTTAACTTCATAGTGAGTCTATTTATCACCTATAACTACTAAATGGGTCTTTTCCATAGTTATGGCTGCAATATATTCATTATTCCCTTAAGTACCCTAAATTACCTTCCCTTATATTACAATTATCATCAACATGTTTAGTAAAAATAACACCTTGCCAAGAATATTAAATTGAAGCCTATGCTAATTTTTTTACCTTCTCCTATGTTCATGTTCATTAAGCAAATAAAGAACAACACATTAAATTTAAAATTGAAGAAGAAAAAAATATAATTTATAGAAGAATTACAAAAAAATTCAAGTTAAATTTTTCAAAAGAGAAATGGTTTAACAAAAAAGAATGTTGTGTTACCCATAATAAAACCCAAAACAATTATATGGGGTATAAAGAAATATACCATGGACATGGATAATTTTCAAATGATGATAAAACACTTTACAAATAAAAACGAAATAGAATGAAATATTACCAAAGGTACCTCAAACTAAAAACCATACTAACATTTCCTTATGAAACCTATCCTCCAAGTATAATTAAATCCATACCTACACATTTAAACATTGATTTAGATACAATATACATAGATAACTTTACAACTACCATAAAAGAAGAGATTTATATAAAACTTCACCACAGTGCATAATATCAATCCTTAACATATGTGAGATAACACATCAACGCGAGCTATCGTTGAATTCTTTAAATGATACTAATTTATATCCTAAAACTATACTAATTTATATCCTAAAACTGTTGCTAGAGGTGCTACTCAAACGATGTAACAATATATAAAACATAACGATGAATTGCTATGATTTTAGATAAAAGGCCAAAATCCAAAACTCCTCCATTTTGATTGACTTTTGAAATATTAAATGAGAATTTCCTAATTATTTGGTAACTTTAAATCTCATCTTATAATCGTATGAGATATTAGTGGGTATAAATATATTAATTATTATTTCAGTTTTTAAATAAGTTTTTGTAAATGAGAGTAAACTCTTAGAGAAAGACCCAAATTATGATGGAATAAACTTTGACTTTATGAAAAATCTTGTTTTAATGTAGATTATAGTTTTACAATTTTTATAATTACAATTGATTAATTTAGTTAAGTTGTAGATTAGCATTAAAACTCTATTTTGTAAAGTATGGGTCTACTTTAAAAGGATAAAGAACTACTTAGTATAGGATGTCTTTTATTTCTATTTATTTATTTTCCACAAATGTATTTCAATTCAAGTTGTTTAACTCTACAAACATGTTTATATTTTGATTCCATTTTATATTGAGCTAAAATATTGAATTATATATTTAAATAATCACAACTATGTTTTCTTTATAGGGAAGGGTGTGCCATATGTTTGAGGATATGATTATGACCCAAGTATCTAAATTTTTTATTATAGTAAATTTTATTCAAGAAAGAAACTAGATTAAGTTACATGGGCCAAAGTTATGATTTAATGATAGTCTATTTCATTTCCACAATGAAGTTTCAAATCTATAGATCAATAATATGAATTCTATTTCTTAGAAGGATATTAAATAAATTATTGCAATTTAAAATATTGTAAGCCTGCATATAGTGTGTATAAAACCTTACATGCTAACTTGACACTAATTACATACACTTTTTAATTACTAAGGTAATTAATTAAATGATTACTCCCATGGAATAGGAAACCATACAAAATAAAAATTGCCCAGAAAAATAATTAAAACAAAATTTAATAATATTGAAACTCCAAAATGAACCATCATCATATGAGTTCCAATTTAAAAAAAATCTGCTCTAAATTCCTCATTTAATAATTTTTCTTATAAAACTTTCACTATTTTTGAAACAAGCATTTTGAATTTTCTCTATAAATATAAAAATATTCCATAAATTAATTATAATATAAATAATGCAAGTAATGAAAACACTTTTCCTGGTATAAATAAAGCTCATCTTAGAGTAATCCCTAACCATTGGAGATTGTTCTTTGATGGCTTAAAATCCCATGAAGGAGCTACAACGTATTGCCTTCTTATAAGTCTTTCTCTATAATATGAAAATCTTCCATACATATATTATAGTATAAGTAATTCAAGTAATGCAAACACTTTCCTTGGTATAAATAATGTGAATAAAGCTAATATTAAAATAATCCCTAACCTTTGGAGATTGTTCCTTAATGGCTTCAAATCCCATGAAGGAACTACATTGTATTGCCTTCTTATAGGCCTTTCTTTCTCTATAATATGAAAATCTTCCATAAATAAATTATAGTATTAGTAATGCAAGTAATGAAAACACTTTTCCTCATATAAATAATGTAAATAAAGTTAATCTTAGAATAATCCCTAACTTTTCGTAATTGTTCTTTGAATGCCTTAAATCCCATGAACGAGCTACAAGATGTTGCCTTCTTATGGATCCTCGGAGTAAACATAGTTTTGTTTTATATAGTTAAAATAAAGATTATACTAATAATATCACTAAGTGTTATATTATTGGATAGGGTGTAAGTATATTATAGTATAATTAACGTAAATATTTAATTTTACTTATTTATTATAAATGCAAAAAGACTTCATGTCCATGTGAAGGGTTGCACCCCATTGTACTGCAAGGTATATATAGTTAATGTCCATTTATCATTATATATATGATGTTATTATATCTTATTTTTCTTTCATATTACAACAAATGTCGATAATATATACCACATAATATAATGTGGTGCGACCTTCACGTGGACATGGTGCCCTTTTGAATTTATAATTGATGAGTACACTTTTATATTTATGTTAATTATATACAAAAGGAATAATTTGTTTGAGTGTATTACATAGGGCTTAAAAAATTGCCATGCACTTAAAAATTAGAAAAACAAAAGTATTTTAGGATTATGAGATAATTGTGAGGAAAATAAAGAATAGTAGACACGATAACTCTTCACAACTAAAAAATTATTAAGAAGAAGAGTTACAACTAAAAAATTATTAAGAAGAAGTATCTATGCTGATGGATATTTTTGACACTTTCCACATTTGTATTTTCCTTACTTTCAAAAAAAAATAGTTGATTCTTTAGTTAATGTTTCTTCTAGGTAAGGAAAATTTTAAGAACCCTTAAATTTATATGTATAATAAATGGGCGAATCTCCATGGTATATAGGAAAAGTGGAAGGTGATTTTATCAATAATATAATATGTATATATA
>APFE030773558.1:226435-251396 GCA_000404065.3 Pinus taeda
TTTTTTTATATTAATACCATGCAAAAAAACATTATTAACCCTACTATTAGTATTAATAAAAATAAAAATGGCACATGGTATTGACCCATGGTATTCACCAAAATGGCACATGGTATTGACCATGGTATTCACCTGGAATGTAGCCTATTTAAATGGGGGAATTAAACCAACATAGATCCATCTTTACTCTAGATCTACTAACCCCCGAGAGGTATCAAATATCGTGATATGCAAACTAGCAAAGAGTGAAAAAATATTTGATCCCTCTCGGGGCTTGGTGGATCAAGAGTAAAAATGGATGTTGTAATTTAATGTATGTTAAATATTTTAGCTTGGTTAAAATAAAAATCAACTATTAATTTTATTAATTTTTATAAATTACTAATAGTAATTTTTAAGCTCCAGGTTTATGATAACCCATGGTATTGACCCATGGTATTCATGTGATCATAGACTATTTAAAGGGGAAATTCTATCTTAGATCCATCTTAATTCTGGGTCTACCAAGTGCTCAGAGGGATAAATAGATTTCATCCCCCTAAGAGTGGTAGATGTGGAGTTAAGATGTATATAGGTTGGTTTTTATGATAATGAAGATATTAAATAGACTTAGGAAATTATATTGTAAAAACATCTTAAGGTGAATGGTTAAAGCATAGACATTGGACAAGTATATTTGTATACTTCTGTTTTAACTGAAACAAATCAAGGGCTAAAAGGAATGGATTGATTGCACTAGTCATCCTTCTATAACTTTCCAACATATGCTGGAGTAAACAGATTGTAATTTGGGTAATTTTTCTAATTGCAAACGGAAACATACTTGTGTATTGGCAGGGTGGTTACGAGGTCCATAGAAGTGGAGTAAACAGATTGTAATTTGGGTAATTTTTAATTGCAAACAGGAACATACTTGTGTATTGCCAGGGTGGTTATGAGGTCCCTAGAAGTGATGAATTTGAATTTTTCTTGGTTTTATATATAATATTAGGTTTTTTCTCATGCTTTCTGTGAATGGCACGGGTGAATTTTATCTTACACCCACTAGATTATCGATATGTAATTTCAGTATTTTTGATTTCAAAAGATATTTTAAAGAAATGCAATGATTTCATTTGTGTATTCAATAAACACAAGATTTTATAATTGAGTAAAATATTCGCCATGCCTGGTGAGAGATTCGCCAAAAAATTATATATACATATCATATTATTGATAAAATCTCCTTCCATTTTTCCTATATACGATGGAGATTTGCCCATTTATTATACATGTAAATTTAGGGGGGTTTCTTAAAATTTTCCCTGCACCATATGAATTCATATTTATTTTAGAGGACTCAGGTTGTGATGTAAATTCATCTACTATCACATCAATGTAATCCTAAATCTTCCTTTTCAATTTGTTGTAACATTTATATTCTTTACTTTAAGTAGATTACCTGAGTAATATTCCTTCATCAGTGCAAGAGTCAAACTCTCCAGGATTCTTATCATTCCTTTTGATAAAGAAGTTGCTTCCAAACAACTTGAGGTGTTTAAATAATGCATGTCTTTCTTTCCACAAATCATAGGGAATTTTATAACTATTAGGCATGTGTTGAGTTATGTTTGAAAAATACACTGCTTCCCGTGTTGCTTCTCCCTAGAAGATGTGAGACACATCTATTTCATCCAACATTTCTCTGGCTATTTCCTGGATTATTTTTTTCTTTCTCTCCACTACCCCATTTTGTTGTGGAGTTTGATGAGCCTCAGTATTGCAACAAGAATGCTGAAACTCCTAAGGCTACCGAATTTAATTATCAACCTAGCGTTCGTAAAAACTTAAGAGGTATCGACACTATATGTGTGGCATACAATGTGTCCTTAATTTGCTATCATTGTGTAATGGAGTGCATGTACTGAAGTCAAATCCTAAACTAATTTCATAAAATGAAATGTTTGAAATGGAACCTTAACCTATTGCAAGAAAGAAAGTACAAAGAAAGAGACTGAAATCAAATGCTAAAACACACCATTTTATAACTAATTGCTAAGAGATTTTGCTTCAAAATAATGCTAAGTTAACATGTATGAAATCTTACTATCCTAAGCATGTAGATTTTAACCATCAAACCTTCTACGATTGTGCATGTAAATGAATAAAATAAATCTTTTTTTTTTTTTGCCTTTTTTCATGTGAGAGTTCGAAAGCTAATATATTTTAGTGATGTGGTAGGTTGTTTGGAGATGATGTTGGATGGTTGGAAGGCTTTGGAGACCCTTATGTGACCTTGTGTGGCTTCGTGGAGGTTTTCCCTCAATTCAGCCTCAAACAGGCCACTACAGGAAAACCTACACGATGTACTAAAAACCTACAAGATCCCCTCAAAACATACAAGATACCACTGAGAGAAAAACGATGGATGTTGAAGGTGATGGAAATATTATAGAAGGTGGTTGGTGGATGGAATGAGGTGAGGGAGTGCCGAGGACCACTTCAGAAGTCAAAACCAAAGTTGGGAGATGGATGGATTTGCTCAAAAAGCTTGGAGAAGTTTCCTTGTGAAATGATGAAATTGGTGAGGGTTTAATGGCCAAAAAAATAAAATCCAAATTTGATGAGACAAATTTTGTTATTAAATAGGATGTCTTAGGTCCCTATTCCAAGTGAAATCACTCAAAATGACCTCTCTTAACCCATGCAAACAAAATAAAAAACATTACTAGTCGAAAATCTAGAAATTCGAGAACTAGTGAGCTAGTAAATCTAAAAATGCCTAACCAAATCAAGTAAAAATTCAATGGAGTAATTTTTTTTATGAACTTGAATGTTTTCTGAGCTAATGCAGGTGGAAAAAACATAATTGAAGCTTATTAGCAAGCTCTAGAAAATAGCAAAAATTTATTGTTCTTTGCTAAAAAGGAGGTCCAGCAATCTAGATTTGCGAATAAGAAGACTAATCCAAGGAACTCAATGATTACTATGAACTTCAAAAGATTTTCCAAGGATGAAATAATTCTTGTGATCCTGCAAAAGGACTTACATCAACCATTTAACTCAATCCTACAAAAAGAAATCATTAATACTAAATGTAGGAATAAAAAAGAAATAAAAGCAAGAGATGCATGTGAATAAGCAGCAAAAGAAGGAAAGAAAATGATTAAAAAGGACTTTGAGGTTCCTAGGATGGACAAGCCCAAGGAAGCTCAGAGACCCATGGTGGAGAACAATAGTTAGAAGCTAAACATGACACCAATCTTCATTATTTCATCAATACGATTACATCCCTGCAATAAAATACAATGGAGCTATAGAAATATGTGTTCTCTCCACAAGAACACTAATGAAAATCTATACCTAGAGGCAAATTCGACTTGGTACTTATAAAAAATTGGTAGGAATCATTCCCCATGAATGGAGGAAGCTTTCCCCAGCAAAATCCCTTGATTAGTGGATCTGGTCCCCTGATTAGTGGAACACATTCCTAGATTTTCTCAATCATTGGAGTTCCAAAATCTGTGCCATAATTCCCTAATATCTTGTTGATTTATTATATATTATTGATCCTGCTGTAATAGGGAACAAGTCCCTAAATTATCTCCTCCTCCAAATATTCATAATTTGTATAATATTCTCATAATATTCCACAAAAATAAATATATTAGGCACAAATATCCAATTATTCATAAGGCTTCCTAATGAATATATTAAAGTTAAAAATAAATTATCTAATGTAGAAAGAGAGGTTTAATGTGCTGAAGGATGGTCATATGCCTTAATTTATGTTTTATTTTAGAGGGATGGGCCTTAATTTATGTCTAATTTAGAGGCCCATGATACCCCCTGCTGAAAGTGTTGCTCATCCTCTGAGAAAGTTAATGACCTCATTGTGCCTCATCCATGGCCTTGGTGACCTCTCTCTTGTGCATTAAAATTATTGGCTGCAAGTTCTGTAAGGACAAGCCCAAAAATATATCTGTGCAAAGAAAAATCATTATTTCTTGAGACCATTAGCTTGCTTTCTTTCCCTTATTCAGCATGAGTTCTTGAATATTTTTCATTTTAGAAAGGTCTTCCACATCCTTATAAACCTTCTGTTACCTTGTTTTTCCATTTGGACACCTCTAATGCCTTCAAAATGCCTTTAGATGAGAAGTAGGACATCATGTAGTAATTCCCATCAAAACTATAGGAAACCCTATTAAAACTACATGATACCAGTTTTGAGAATAAATAATAGTCTTAGGACAGGCCCTCAACTTGACTCTCATGCCTTTCTCTCATTTCTATAACATCTTTTAGGCCTTGGACAAAAGCTAGAAAGAGATTAGAGACCTCTTGGAAAGCCTCTTTTCATAACTTTCATTTGAGTTCTGTTTTGATGGTGGATGCCTCGTTTCATTTTGTTGCCTTCTTCTTCTCCCTTGTGGCCTAGATGATTGCTTAATGGCTTGGAGTTCTCTGTTTTGATTAGGCCTCTCTTAGGCACTACCATTTTGTGTTTTAGCACAATTTTTTTCCTTTCTTCCTTCTTGTAGCAACATTCTTCCTTCCTATAGTAGTCATTCCTTCTTCCTTCAGAGTCTTCTAACTGTATATGAGTGATGAGAAATGATGAAGAGGGATTGGATGATGATATTAGGACTCAAAGGGAGTAGTGTAGGTTTGTGAAAGTGGAGAGGATTTTCTTCTTGTTTTTTACTCAAGAATGAAATGGGATGGATGGATGATGAATAGATAGTGAATATGAAGTGGATGGAGGGATTGGAGTGCTGTGGTGACTTGGCCTTTGCAAAATTTTCTTCTTTTAATTGTTGTCCTCATTCCTTGAAATCATCACCCTTCATAATTTGACTCTTCAGCATTGCATGAGTGAAGGAGTGAGCTGCAATTAACTAGTTGAAGGCAACTACGATTTTTGACCCATCCTTAGCTTATAAAATATCATATCTCATGCATTGACAACAAATTTCTAACTATAATATGCTCAAGAGAAGAGGTCAAGAATATTGCATACCTGCACCTACTTGATGGTTGCTGGAGAGACATGCATGATGTTGCTGAGTTGATGTTGATGTGCAGGTGTTGAATGGTGATGCTAATGATCCTATTGTTGCTGCTAAGCTCCGGAGGAGCCTATTTGACCTATGGATCTCCATGCTGAAGCTGACTGTAAATCTCTGGCTACTTCATCATCATATCCCCTCAATTTTTCAAATAAACTTATCTAATTATGCCTTGTGAATATCTCTAGTATAGGAGGGTGTTGATGAATCCTCACTGTGTTGATGGGTTCCCCCTATCATTTTTATCTGATGGATGGAGGTTTGTATAGGTCTGATACCAAATTTAAAAATTCTATGTATACAATTCCCTTACGCTGCAATCACTTTCAACAAACTAGAAGGGTTTTTTTATGTTCCTTTCACTTCAAAAAATGTGGGGAAATGTAGAGCCTACCTGTTTAACACTATTTGATGAAGCTAACCTCTATTTTTCCCTTTTAAAACTACTCACTGCCAATCCTCTAGGTATTGTTTTGTATCCTATAGGATCTCAGGGAATCCTGTAGGTTTTGAGGACAATGACTTGTTTTGTCCATATCTCCCAAATGGTAGAATGGGTTGACCTGAAACTTTATGAGCATGTTTCCATCATCATTATGCACCTCCCCATAAACAAAGTTTGTTCAATGGACGCAAGGATCTCGATAAAAAGATACAAATGGCTTAGGTGACGGAGGTTGATTTCTTAGAAACCATGCACTAGAATTTGCTGAAATTGCTTGGACATGTCACCATCATCCATATGCATCTTCCCCTGAAACAACTTGGCAAATGCATGTATGGTTTTTAAGTTATGGCAAAAACAAATTTCTGCTCTATGTATTTTGGTATCTTGTAGTGAAAGAGAGCATCCTGTAGTTTTTTAGGACAACAAGCAAACTGAATGGTAGAAGCTTGAGAATGATGGGTGGATGGTGGAAATAAATGAGGGTGATGGATTGGCATGGCCTTAGCCTTGTTGGATCATTTGAGGAAAGGAAGAGAAAGTCAAAATTTGACTTCTTTTGATTAGGCTTGACCAATTTTCCTTTTGGTACCAACTTGTTCGTGTTGCTTGCAGATGTTGGAGAGTACATGCATTCGTCAAAGAGAAACATGGAGCAAGGATTTCTTTTATTTTTGATTCTTTTTTTTTTCTAGGCCCACTAGCCACCTCAATGAGGTTTTCAGCTAATAGGTCTTCCTAGGTGCCTCAAAGGAGGTTTTCACCTAATACTTTTATTTTTTTCTCTTATTTTTCATTTTTGTTTTTTTCTTCCCTACTCTACTTGAAAAAAATAACTTTCAAGTATAATAATACTTCCAATGGAGCCATGTGCAGATCAAGATGACAAAAAAAATGATGTGTAGGCTTGAGATGCATGCTTTGACATGTACCTGAATTTGAGAGATCAAATGATTTGACTTTGATTATATCAAGCACATTTCAAGAAGAGGGTATTTTTGTAACTTAATCACTGTCTGGAACCATATTTCAATATAGTTTTGATGCCCCCAGTCCTTTTTCTAATCTGGATCAATCTTCATGTCTTCTTCTACCATGAACTTCAAATCTTCCTCTTTTTGTTGATTTTTCTCTTGAATACATGGAGGATTTGATGGTAACCATGAGGGAGCTCTCTTGATCTCTGATTTTGATGTTTTCTCTTCATCAAGTGCAGCCCATGATATTGTGGTCTTCTCATTTGAATCCTCTTATTTTGGATGTGGTCCTTCAATGATTTCAAGATAGTATTTTTTTAAATACTCTTCCCAAACTATGGTGAATACCATTGATCTCAAGAGGATATGTTTATAATTTTTGTACCTTAGCATTGTAAGTGGGTTGATCTACTTCAATATGTAGGTTTGGAAATGGTGGTACTGGTAGTTGAGTGGGAGTGTATATTTGAGATGGATGTGGTTGTGGTTGTGGTTGTGGTGTAGGTGAATGGTAGGGATAACATGGAGTTTGGTATGGAGGATATTGAGGAGAATACTGAGGATATTGTGGATGGCTCCCATAAGTTCCTTGCCAACCTTGTTGAAAAGATTGGTTTTTGGGTTGAGATGGCCAATGTTGCCAAGGAAAAGGTGTGTTCCAATTACTTTGAGGTGGATCTGCATAACCTTGAAATTGTGAATTAGGCTCTTGCATCATACTAGGCTGAATAGGGTGCCATGGTCCTCTTGGAGCTACATGACATAGCTGCATTGGTGATTGAATTTCTCCATTTTCCTCTTGGTAAAATTCCTTCAATCTTGGTAATCATGGATAGTTTTTAACATCATGTGATTCTGCAACACAAATATCAACATTTTCTTTTCCTTCATCTTGCATTCTTAACATTTCTACTTGTTTTGTTAGATTGCTAAGAATTTATGTTTTAAAATCATCAAAAAAATCTCCAAGTTTAGCTTGACTTACCGATCTTAATGCTAATTTACCTACTCTTTCTTTTCCTCTTGATATGTGTTTGCATGTTTCACAAATTTCATCAAATGATAAGTGGTATACATCACCTCTACTCACGAGATCAAGGAGATTAATCCATTCATCCCTAATTGTTCTAAGTAATAGGGTTTTTAGTGTGTCAGATCCTAAATGATGTAGTTTTCCCCTCTTAACATTATACATGAACCTCTATATTATATCCTCTAGACTCTCATATTCTCTTTGATTCATTCTAAAGATTTCTTCCTTAAGATCATGATCTTTATATATTTCTAGAAATATCTTCTGCATATCATTCCATGATCGTATTGAATTAGTCTGTAAACTCATGAACCATTTAATTTAAAATTCAATAAGTAACCATAAGATATACAAATAATTTCAAATTCAAAGAGAAATGTTTCCAAATCCTCTGCCCTTAGACCATGAAATTTTGGAAGAAAAGATGGAGGGATGTTCTTCATGTGCACACTACCATTAGAATCTTGAATGGTAAATCTGAGAGGATCTTCCTCATTATCATCCTCTCCATTCATTTCTTCTACTTTATTTGCCATATTCTTCATCTACTAGCAAAAGTGAATGGTGATGTGGCTCTTACTGCACCACGTGATCAAATGGGAGGGTGGGTTGGTGTTGGAGATATTTTTATTTTTTATGATTGAATGAAAACTATGATGTAATCCGGTATCTACTTTTGAAATTAATTATTCCTAATGAATTTTTTTTTTGTTTTTTGCAAAAAGTAAAAAGAAATGAATCAAATAGGGAAGAAAACAATGCATACTTTGACACCTCCCCCGCAACGACTCCAAAAATTGATGAGCCTCGGTATTGTAACAAGTATGTTGCAACTCCCAAGGCTACCAAATTTAATTATCAACCCAGGGTTCGTACAAAATTAAGAGGTATCGGAACTATATGTGTGGTATACTATGTGTCCTTCCTTTGCTTTCATGATGAAATGGAGTGCATGTACTGAAGTCAAATCCTAAACTAATTGCAAAAAATGAAATTTTCGAAATGGAACCTTAAACTATTGCAAGAAAGAAAGTACAAGGAAAGAGACTGAAATCAAATCCTAAAACACACCATTTTCTAACTAAATACTAAGAGGATTTTATTCAAAAGAAGGCTAAGTTAACATGTATGCAATCCTACTATCCTAAACATGCAGATTTAAACCATCAAATCTTCTTGTTGTGCATGTAAATGAATAAAATAAATATATTTTTCTTTTTGTCTTTTTTCATGTGAGAGTGTGAAAGATAATCTATTTTAGTGATGTGGCAAGTGGCTTGGAGATGATGGTAGATGTTTAGAAGGCTTGGGAAACCCTTAGGTGACCTTGTGTGGCTTCCTAGATTTTCCCTTAATTCGGCCTCAAAATAGGCCACCACAGCAAAACCTACAGTATGTACTAAAAACCTACAGGGTACAGCCAAGAGAAAAAAATGGATGTTGAAGGTGATGGAAGCTTAGGGAAGGTGGTTGGTGGATGGAATTAGCCAAGGTAGTGCCTATGAAAACTTCAAAACACAAAACCAAAGTTCAGAGATGGATGGATTTTCTCAAAACGCTTGGAGAAGTTTCCTTATGAAATGCTGAAAATGGTGAGTGTTTAATGACCTAGCAAATCAAATAAAAATTGGATGCGATTTTTTTTTTTATTAACTAGGAGGTATTAGGTCCCTATTCTGAGTGGAATCACTCAAAAAGACCTCTGTTAACCCATGCAAAAAAAAATAAAAAACATTACTAATCGAAAATGTAGAAATTCGAGAACTAGTGAGCTAGTAAGTCTAAAAAATTCTTAACCAAATCAAGTGCAAATGCAATGGAGTAATTTTTTTATGAACTGGAATGTTTTTGTGATATAATGCAAGTGGAACCAACGTGATTGAATCTTGTTAGAATTCTCTAAAAAAATAGCAGAAATTTATTGTTCTTTGCTAAAAAGGAGGTCTAACAATCTAGATTTGGGAATAAGAAGACCAATCCAAGCAACTCAATGATTATTATGAACTTACAAAGCTTTTCCAAGAATGAAATAATGCTTGTGATCCTACAAAATAACTTACATCAACCATTTCACTCAATCCTGCAACAAGAAATCATTAATACTAAACACAAAAATAAAAAGAAATAAAAGGAAGAGATGCATGTGAATAAACAACAAAAGAAAGAAAGAAAATGATACAAAAGGCCTTTAAGGTTCCTAGGATGGCCAAATACAAGAAATATCAGAGACCTATCAAGGAGAACAAGATTTAGAAGTTCAGCATGACACCAATCTTCATGATTCCATCGATACGATTACATCCCTGCAAGAAAATACAATGGAGTTGAGAAATATGTGTTCTCTCCACAAGAACACTAATGAAAATCTATCCCTAGAGGAATATTCAACTTGGTACTTATAAAATGTGATTAGGAATCATTCCCCATGAATTGAGGAAGTTTTCCCCACCAAAATTCCATGATTAGTGGATCTGGTGATCCAAGATCTTTTGCTGATAGATGTATGAAAGAATTACATGCATCAATTGTAGTTTAAACATAGAAATTTAATGTGCACATGAGAGAAGAGGAAAAACACATAAAGCATGAAAGAAGACAAGAGACTTGATAATGGAGTCCTTCCGATTTGGACTACATCTCTGGGACCTGCTAAATCAATGGGGAGGCCTTCATTCATTAAGTGGCATGAGAAAGAAGAGTATAAGCATCAATTACAAAAAGGAGTCTTATACCTCCATACTAAAAAATGGCCAAAAAATGTAGAACTCTATTGGAGAAATGGATAGTACCATTGTGTTCGTGGTGTCGAGAAATGTTGAACCATATAAAATTTGTCAAAATCTGACCCCCTAGAGAAATTACTCAGATCATGGTTCTGCCCCTCTTTGCACTGCTCATGGTTCCACCACCTGCAAAATAGCCTACCTTGAACTACGTGCACTCTCATCCTCTACTTAGGCGCACTGACGACTGAGTTTTAAATATGCAAAAGGTAGGTGGAGTTTACAAAAACTTCGTGGGCAAGTTGGTTGAAGATCCAAATATTGTGGAGGAGGTTGGGTGGTCAAACCCTGCACCCTCCCATTTTACATAAATAAATTCTAAATTAAAAAAAGGGTCAGGCTAGGCCTGCCTTGGGTAGCCGACCCACCTCACTTGGCACCGGCTCCAATGGGGTTTGTATCCCTTCAATCATGGCAGTGTTTGTTTTAATGGGGATTGGGTCCGCGCCCCTAGGGCCAACCCACGACCCTTTATTCTGCAAGGTTGTAACGGAGGTTCCATAGTATGGGGGGAAGGGCCGAGGGTATTGGCCCACCCATCCATAACATTACATGTGATATGGATTAGGGTAGTGGGGTTGGTGGCTCGCCACCCTTTTTTTAACAATTTTTGTTATATAAAAACAATATGGCAGTTTTTAAAATCCAAATTTTTGACAGAAGGAGACACTTTAACGAGGCGACAATTTTGCCCAGAATTTGGCTAGAGTTGGTTGGATTCCATTGACGAGAAAATTTCCAAATTGTGTCTCCATTAATCTTGCCAGTCAACAAAAGTCAATCCAACTTTGACTGCCTCTATCTTCCTCATTTGCACTCAGATTGGAGTTTCATTTGCACCATTGGAATCAGGGCGATGAGATATTTGATCGAATATCAAGTTAATTATCTTTTTTCCACTTTCAATTTTGAGCCTTTTCTATGCCACTGGTGTCTGGAGATCCACCTGGATCAATCCTCCCCATTGAGGAGCTTTTGGGCCACCAGAAGCTTTATCAGCCAATTGGAAAGTGAGGGAATTATTCCCTCACTCCTTTCTCTAGACATTTTTCCTTTCTAGGGTATATCCCCTTGAAACCGACTCGAAGGTATTCCACATCTCCCCATCGTGTAGTCCTAGTTCTTCTGTCAAGGATGATGTCTTTAGGTAAGTCATCAAGATACTCTGGTGTAAATTCATCAACTGTAAGAACTATGCCCACCTCTTCGCTGTCCATAATCAATGGTGGCTCATACAACTTTAATTTTTCCACATTCACTATGGAGTGCATTTGCATATATGTCGGCAAATTGAGATGGAAGGCAATGTTTCCAATGTTATCCAGATGGTGGATGGACCATACTAGATGATCCAAATGGATCCAAAAACATTCTCTAAGTCTTCAAAAACTAGAAAGCTCATGCCAAATACCAAAGAAAATCGGATGAGAAAACCTTTTAGAATGGGGAAAAGCACTCTTGGAAGGAAAAAACACGTGAAATCAGAGGAAAAACAGAGTACCAGAGGTGGAACAAATGAATGCATAGTAGCCGTAAAATCTAGCCAATCAATGATCTAGATCTGATCGGCAATCAAAATCAGCATAAGCAGACAATGGATATCAGTGCAAACTACATAACACCTGCGACGGTGATTGGTGGAGTCAGCTAGGACTATCGATCAAGCATACAGATCGACGGCCCATGTTGCATTGCAGGATCGCTATCGAAGATCACAAGAGCACTTACAATGGCCCGAGGTTATCGCGATGTGTGATTATGAATGATCCATCGTAGTATCGCAATCGGGGCTACATAGAGGAGTGAGCATATATGCATACACATCTGTGATCTAATGAACCGGACCTGATGGCTTTATCAATATTATTTCATAAGATTTGAGATCTGTAGCAAAGCCAATTTTAATGCATTTTCGCAATTTTCATTTATTAAACAAAATGCGAAGGATAAAGGTCGATGCGATAAGCCAGACCCGAAAGGGTTCCATAAGGCTAATATATATATATATATATATATATATATAATATATATAATATAATATATATATATATATTATATATATATATATATATAATATATATATATATATATAGATTCGTCATAATCCATTTCTTACATTATTTTCATAGTTTTAACATATTTCAAAAGTACAAAGGGGGAATTTGGAGTAGGGCTATTGGGACATGCAATGGCGACTTACAGGTGGACCTGATACGAGAATAGGGTGGATTTAAGGACTTTTGAAGTCCAAAATGAACTGTGCTTTGGTGGAATTTCGCAGTTGTGAATGCATTTTCCTGTGTTAAGCAGGAAATGACTATGTTTGGGAATTCAAAGGATTTCAAGGGCCCGAGGCACTCTTACACTGCAGAATAGGTGGCCACCTCACCTTTAGGTGTTATGTAATGATTGTGTAATGCTGGAAGAGGGATTCGAGTGGATAGAGTCCCTGGAGATTGAAAGTCCAGGAGCTAAAACAGAAAGGCAACCCAGATTGGCTTAAAGCCATAGACAGAGAGCAAACATAGGTAGGCATATTGCAGGCAGTGCCGAGACAGAGATTGATTCATAGATTCTTTGTACTCAGAGAAAGCTTGAGAGGTTCAAGAAAAATCTTACTATTATATCTATTTGGATTGAGTCTCAACTTGAGCTCATACTGTTGTAAAACCTCTGCTTGAAGACATAATAGAGAGACCACCACTGAAGGTTGGACCAGGAGATGTAGCCCAGGAGTATTGGGTGAACTCCTTATTAAACTTGCTATGTTTTTATGTGTTTGTCTATTATAGTCTTTTACTGCTTCATAGTCTATGTATTTCACAATCTCATCGATCCATTACATAAAATAACATAGGAAAATCCATGCACATGAGTTTGTAATACCTTATTAATTATCTTAGATCTCATTATCAGATCAAGTGGTATCAGAGCTTTAGGTTTACTAAGGTTAGACAAGCTTGTGCTGGACTGGTGAATGATAACTAGCTCATAGCTCAAATTAGGAGAAGGAGAATTGTTCGAAACTAACCCAGAAATTGGTAAAGTCTATCCTAGGATCAAAATGGCAGAAGAAAATCCCTTGGAATCAGACTCTTAGTTCGTGGACAATTCCATGACCATGAGAGCCATGGTAGAAGAAATGTATTGAGAATTTAAGAAAGGTCGGAGTGAAGATTCTTTAGCCTCAAAAAAAGACAAAGCAACAAAAGAATCTCTTCTAGATGGCCATTTTGAAGGCAAAGAGAAAGGAAAAGAGGCTCCTCTATCCACACCTCCTGAGAGCCCTAAAAATAAAAATAAGAAAACATCTTTGATTAAATTAGATGTTAAATTTGATTTTCCAATATATGATGGAGAATTAAATGCAGAGAATCCAGATAACTAGATTAGACAAATTAATGTGTATTGCAGGGTGCAGAGCAATGATTCAGATAGGAGTAAAATGTAGCTGGCCAGCCTACGCCTTGGAGGAACAACCTTGGTATGGTGGGAAGGCAGGACACAAGCTGACTTGAAAAGGAATGGTAAAATTCTTTCTGTCTAGAGTGAATTGGTTTTTGCAATTAAAAAAAATTCTATCCACTAGCTTATATGCAGCAAGCTATGATGAGTTGGCAAACTCTTCGCCAATTGAAAGGGAAAAGTGTACAAAGCTACACCCAAGAATTTAGAAAAAGAGCTTTGGTTCTAGCCATTTCTTTAGACTCACCTAAAACTTTGTTGAAGTATATAGGTGGTCTACACAGCTATTTGAGGCACACCATTCTCATGTTTAACCCTACTAGCATAGATGAGGTATCTATTTAGGATACCCATTTAGAGGCTAGAGGCAAGAATGTGAACCCAGAGATTGGGGGATCATCAAAACCCACTACAAGCAAGAACAAGGAAAAGAGGAAGTAGAAATGGAAAGAGAGGAAGGCAAATGTTTTATAGAAGGCCAAACGTTCATGCACTCACTACAAGAAGGATGGACATGATGATGAACATTGTTGGTCTTTGCATCCGGAGCTGAAAACCAAGAAGTTTGATAGCAAGAAGAAGAATATTGTTGCTTCTATATAGAAAAATTTGGGGTCAAACTCAGGTGATGAAACAACAATCACAGCCACAGGTATAAAAGGTAAAAATTCTAAAGCATCTACTACTAATTCTACACAAACTATTGATAGTGAAGAAAATGAGAGGAAAAGACATAAGCTTTTTCATATTAGAGTTATTTCCAAGCATCAAAAGATTTATACTTTGTTTGATAGTGGCTCACAAGTAAACTTAATTTTCAAAGCAATTGTAAAGAAATTGGGACTACTAACCACACCTCACAAGAAGCCATAACCATTAGGTTGGGCATGTGATAAAGCAAAGCTACAAGTGACTAGACAATATAAACTTAGGTTTTCTTTTGGGTCACCATTTGTAGATGAGGTTGAGTTAGATATCGTTCCCTTGGATATATGTGGAACTGTTTTAGGAAGTCCTTACTTGTATGATAGAAAATTCATTTTCTATAGAGTTGAAAATAAGTATCAACTCGTTAAAGATGGAATCAAATATATTGTAAGAGTTCACAAACTCAAGAATAATTATACTCTCATAAACTTAGGGTAGATGAAAAGAATTGTAAATTCATGCAAGCAATTTTTACTGATGGTTGTAAAGGAAAAGAAGCCTGATAAAACCAATGTATTTGAAGGCTGTGATGCTAAACAACAAGCTGATTTAGAAAAATTTGTTTCAAAATATGATATCCTATTTCAAGAACCTAAAGGTTTGCCACCCAAAAGGGAAATTGTCCATGATATTAATTTGCGGCAAGATGCTCCTTTGCCTAACATCAGAATGTACAAGTTATTTGCTTTAGAGAATGCAGAGATCAAGAAGCATGTACAAGAGCTGCTCGAGAAAGGGTTCATAAGACCAAGTACATCACCATGCAGATCTCCAATCGTGTTGGTAAGGAAGAAAGATGGTTCGTGGAGGATGTGCATTGACTATAGAGCATTGAATAAAATAATGATCAAGAATCATTATCCCCTTCCTCACATTGATGATCTATTGGTTTGGCTCAAAGTTGTTTACTTTTCCAAGTTGGACTTGCGTAGTGGTTAACATCAGGTCAGAGTAGCAGAGCAAGATGCATGGAAGACTGCTTTCAAAACAAAGCAAAGGCTGTATGGATGTCTAGTTATGCCTTTTGGCATAACTAAAGCTCTTGCCACTTTCATGAGAGTTATGAATGATGTACTTAGGCCTTTTATTGATGATTTTTTAATTGTATATTTGGATGACATTCTTGTTTTCAGTAAAACATGGGAAGAACATTTGAAGCATGTAAAGCAAACACTAGATGTTTTGAAAAAAAAAAGAAAATCTCTATGTGAAATTATCAAAATGTGAATTTGGTAAAACATATTTGAATTATTTGGGTCATATAGTAGGGGGTGGTGAATTGAAGATAGATCCCTCTAAGGTTGTAATCATTGTAAACTGGCCTAAACCCAAATCTGCTACAGAAGTTAGAAGCTTCCTAGGAGAAGCACAGTATTGGAGAATGTTTATTGCTAACTTTTCCTTAATTGCAGCTTCCTTCCATGCTTTAACAGGATTGAACAAGTTGTTTCAATGGGGAGGAAAACAGTAGAAAGCCTTCGACACCTTGAAAGAAAAAATTAGTACAACACCAGTACTAGCATTTCCAAATCTTCAACAACCATTTGAGATCGAAACAAATGCCAGTGACTATGCCATGGGAGCAGTGTTGATGCAACATGGTAAACCCATATGCTACCATCCTGATAATTTTAATTCTGCAGTAGTTAATTATCTCACATATGATAAAGAATTGTATGCATTAGTACAGAGTGTAAAGAAGTGGAAACATTACTCAATGGGAAAATAAATAGTTATACATATTGATCATCAGCCACTTCATTACTTGCACTCACAAACTAAATTGCAGAAATCAAGACACTATAGGTGGATGGGTTTCCTCCAACAGTTTCATTTAGTCATCACATATAAAAAGGGAATACACAATAGAGTTGTAGATATGTTGTCCAGACCAATCATAAATTCATCTACTATACTTAAGCATAACTTAGTAATGCATGAAAGCTATATTGAACAATATGATCAAGATATAGACTTTAAAGATGTATATGCAGCTTTAAGTAATGGAAAAAAGGTATAAGAATTGGATTACTATGTTAAGGACCAAATCCTATATCATTTGGGAAAGCTATGCATTCCAAAAACATAAAGAGTTAACATAATTAGGGAGGCACATACTTCTCTACTATCAGGTCATTTCGGTGTAAGTAAAACAGTTCCATAGCTACAAAGATATTGTTATTGGCCAAGAATGCATGAAACAATTTCTAGATATGTAAGAGGGTGTACCATGTGTGCTAAGAGTAAGCCCATCAATAGAAAAATAGGCTTGTACACTCCACTACCAGTCCCTTCCTGTCCTTGGGAAAGTGTTTACGTGGAATTTGTTGGGGGGTTGCCAAAATCTAGAAAGGGACATGATTATTTATATGTTATTATGGACAGGGTTAGCAAAAATGTGTATTTTAATACCATGTAATAAGAAGATTACAACTGAACAAACATTGAAGTTGTCCTTTCAACATGTCTGGGTGCATTTTGGGTTACGAACTTCCATAGTATCTGATCAAGACTCTTAATTTGTTGGGAAGTTTTGGTCAATTCTGTGGGAATTAATGGACACCAGACTAAAGAAAAGCATAGCCTTTCATCCACAAACAGATGGCCAAACAGAGGTAGTCAATAGGACAGTGATCTAATTACTGAGGGGTTATTGCAGCAAGCATCCCAAGCTTTGGGATGAACATTTATGTTATGTGAAACATGCTTACAACTGTGCTAAACATTCTGTTAGTGTCAGTATTTTTAGCCTTCCTCCAGTGATCAAACATGCTCTTACACAAGTGATTTTAAGGTGTCAAGGTCAAATTTTATCATTTCAGTGAGTCTTTAAGTAAATTTGGTCACTAGGTATTAGGTCTAGGCTTTGCTTGTACTCCTTCCAAATTTGTCCAAATATCGGTCCATGTCACCATTCAGCTGAGTGTACCATCATTCAAAGGGTTCTCATCATCATGTCAAGTTCCATTGGGTCATTTCACACCTTGTTCATGCTTCAGTTGCGCCTAAGAAAGGTTCATTTCCCTCTCCTAGGGTTTTGAAGCTAATTTCTCTTAGATGGTAAAATAATAGGAAAAACTTGTATCGTGATGTTCATACACCTACCCCTATCCATAATGTACCTTATCAAACTCTTCCCATTACTGAGATCCGCCAAATTCCTCATTTTCGCACAAACCCTACTTTCTTGCTACAACCTGGCAATTTTCTATGGTTTGGCTTGTGTTTTGCCTTTTTGGACCCCTTCCCCTCACTCAATTTCTGAGATTCCACTTTCCCCTACTTCCTAACATCCCTCCATACTTCTCAAAATTTCCTCAAGAATTTAGAAGCTCCCTATCCCCTTCATTTCGCTTCATCTCGGCAAATCCCTTGTCCCACACATTGGGATATGTTTCACTCAAATGATGTTTCTGGGCAAGGAAAGATGAATTTAAAAAAACTGAGAGAGGATTTTGTCCATAACAGACCGAGGAAGAAAATCTCCTTCACTTTTTACACAGGTATCATGGTTTTGAAGAAATGTCAAAAATACAATTGCCTCGGGAGAATTGATACACCTCTGAAGTGACCTTGGGAAAATCAAGTTTTCTCCTAGCTTGGCTGGCCAAAGGACTTTATTGATGAGTAAAATGATAACTAAACACAAAGTGATTTCCATTGAGCTATCAGGAGCTCAATTTGGAGTTGAGGAACACCTTCAAAAGTTGACTACAACAACACTCTGTCTTGAGACAGCCTCATTTGGCACATTTTGACCAGTCTTGGGAGATTTGATTTTTTACAGGGCAAATGAACTCCAAATTGAAAAATTATAGTTGGGTTAGAAAGTAGACTCAAATACCTTTCCAACGAGCTATCCTATGCTCAATTGGGACACTGGGAAGGCATCCAAAAGTCACCTAGAAAAGGGCGCGATGCACACAGAGAGCGCGGCGCACAGAGGGAGAATTTCCAGTGTAAAATTACACTGGCACGGCGCACATGGAAGGCGTGACGCATAGAGCTGGAAAGGCTAATTTTGATCATAATTTGCTACCAATTGCCTTCAGTCCCTTGAATTTTCCAGGTGGGGTCAATCTCTCAGTGTTTCATCCATTGTTATGTTAGTATGATGACAGTTCATGGCGGCTTATGGTTGCACAAAAACTCTTAGACCCTACCACCTAAAATCATCAAAGCAAATGCTATTAGGGTTACAAACTCCTTGTGTTGATGCCAAAGTTCTTCCTCCATTTTCATTTTTCCTTCTTTCCCTCATTCCATTCTTCCCTATTCTACTTTTTCCATTTCTCCCTATCCTAAAATGCTTCTAAAATCCTATTCCCTATCCCCCCTCACATTTGTCAAAGGTAAAACCCCAAACCCTACCCCATATAAATTTTCCTAACACCCCAAACCCTACCCTATATAAAATCTCCTAAAATCCATACTCCCTAAATAAAATCCCTCCTCATAGTCCCTAATCCCTTCATATTATTCCCCTTCCTACCAGCCCCTTATTGCATTTTCCCCTTGGTGGTATATTTCAACACATCAAAAAGGGCAGTTCAAGCATGGTTCATACATAACAGTCATCTTGACTTCAGGGTATTTTGTATAGCAGTCATGGCATCACAGCATTCCTCAGAGTATGATATGGAGACACAAAGCAACTCATCCTCGGAAGAGAAAGCTCCCAGGAGACATCACAAGAGTGGCAAACATGATGAAGAGGCAGAGGCAGAAAATTCCAAACTTAGGATGACCATTCAGGAGCAGGACACAGAGATCAAAGACTTGATACTGAATTTTGAGAGGGCTAGATGGGTCATCAAGTATCTGGAGCGGAGAAACAAATAGCTTGAGGACCAACAGACGATCATGGAGCTGCAAAGCTTTCGTGAAAATCGACAAGCTGTCCAGCACAAAGGGATGGAGCTCACTACCTTGGAGCAAGAGATTAAAAACGACAGTGAGTCTTGGTTGGATCGAGTCAACCTACACTTAGAGAAAAAGTTGGAGAAGGCAAACAGGGACACTTCCATACTGAGGAGGATGGCTTGTCATTACAGGGTGCGGAACATGAGTGCAAAGGCCCGAATAAGGATCTTGAAGGCTAAATTGAGCGAAGCAACAAAGGAAGCAAAAAGGGCCAAAGAGAAAGATCGGCTTTGAATCTTGGCTGAAGCTTCCTTGGCACAGCATAGCACTTCATAGAGGACCTCCAGCCCAAATTTCAAGGAATTTGCGAAATTTTTGGTCGCACGACAAGTTTTTGGCACAAAAACAGGATTTTTCTCTATACGCACCGCGTCATTGGCGCGACGTGTAAGATTGGGAGCTCCAAATGAGAAATGGTTTGCATTTTTGGATTCGGCATGCAAAATAAAAATTATTGGCACTAGGAGAAAGAAATTTGGAGAAGATCTTGGCCACCAAAAGGGCAAAATACACTCAAAAATGGCCTCACTGCCCCTATTTTGACACACATGAAGCAGTCTTGGGAGAATAAATATTTGGAAGGGAAAATTAGCTCCACATTCAAAAATTATAGTGGGGTTGGAAAGTAGACAGGATAGGACTTGCAACGAGCTATCCTGTGCTCATTTTGGACTATGGTAAGGCCCTCAAAACCAGCCTCAAAGTGGCGTGACGCATACAGGAAAGGAGCGTGGCGCATATAGGAAAATTGGCCAAAATGACTCTCTTTCGCGAAATTTCGCTTCCCAACTTTTTGTAAGCGGGCCCACTCATATATACTTCAGTTTTTTGGCACCTAAGGCAGTTTTATAAGTATTTTCACTCCATATGGTCAGTTATCCAAGTGGCAAAGGAAGGTAAAGGGCCACTGAGCCATTTGTCATGTTTATGGCGCTGCACCTGTAGCTGCTGTTTGGCTCTCCATCGTCAGTTTGTAATGATTCGAGTAACTCCCCAACCCTTGGGTGTTCTATCTCTCCATAGAACTTTCTATATATTGTATGCAAACCATTTGCAAAGCAATTGGTTGGTTGGCTTGTAACTTTAGGGGGACTATCGGAAAGAAACTTTGTTTCTGCACTGCATATTTTTACAGAGAATTAATGGAAGGTAGTGGCTATGTTTCATGAGATTCATGTGGTTGTGAGTGTAGCAAGTGTGTCTCTTATGTTTCGTATGCATCTTGCTATGTTTCATAGTTCATTTCATATTCATTTCTAGTGAAATTATTCGAGTGAGATTAGGTAGAATTCAATTTTATTGCTCTACCTGTGGGAAAATTTCATGTACAGTGTTCATTCTTCTGTTGAAAAGGATTCATGTTGTCCATGCCCTTTTCACCTTCTTAATCAATCTCTCCATTCCGCCATATCTTAAAACTAAAATTGCTATGCTTTCCGCCTACCTTGCCTCACGAAATAATCTGTGCCTTTATGTTAAGTTCTCTGTTCATTAAGGTCCAGTGGTCCCATAACATCCCATAAACATAGTCATTCATAAAAATCACTCCCTATATTCATTTTCACTTACTAGCCTAAGATAAATAGTCCATTTGAAATTCACCTCAGTCGTTGTCGTTCATCTATTCACTGAGTGTGACTCGGAGAGAGCCCTCTCCTATTCTGGTAGGGCTAGCTACCAGACTAAGTGTGGTTTGTGGTTACCCTTAATTTTTCCTTCTTTAAGCCTAAGGCGGATTTAGGTGCTAACATAGTGGCGACCATACTGGGGATCAAAATTGTTTGCTTGTAGATTGTCTTGCCCTAGAACATCTATCAAGCTCAGATCCGATGGTTGATGGTGAACAACGATCAGAAATAAGAAGACGGCTGAAACCATTCACCTGGTGACTTCTTTCACTGAAGAATCCAGCAACTGGTGCTTCATGGTGACTCCACTGCAGAGGGATCAGTAACTTTGATATTTTTTAAAATGGAGCGGATTGCAAGAAGATACACTCAAATGAGCCGAGATCACATCCCAGGCTTCCCAAATAAAATTCCGAAGGTAGATTGGTCAAGGAATCTACCTACTTTTAAAGATGATGGTAAGAAGGATGATGCTTTACATCTAGTTCGATTTCACATGCATATTCACATATTGAAGGTTGATTTTCCTGAAGATTGTTTGATGAAAATGTTTATGGCTACTCTGGAAGACGAAGCCCGATCTTGGTATGAAATTTTGCCACCTACTTCCATTTATTATCTAAGGGATTTTCATTCAATATTCTTTGAGAAGTATAAAGAATCTTATCCATCATTAAATTTAGTTTAGGATTGTTGCAAGCATGCTTATGGTTTTATTGAGAGCCTTGAAAAATGTTATGAGGATGATAATTTTATGGATGAAGAAATCATGGAAGCATTGTATGGAAATCAGTTTCAGCAGTCTACAGAACTCTTAGAGGAAACTTTGCGGCAGGATCAAAATCAGCAGGTTAAAGATTTCCATATGACTGAAAATGATGAAAAAGGAAGTCCTATTTCAGATCTGGTTGAAATAAATGACGATACGCAAGAAAATGATGTTCCAATCTCCGAAAATGATGATGATAAACCAGATCGAGAGATGGATTGTCATGAGGAAAAACATGTTGTTCCAGACCTCATAGAAGAGAATTGCATTGTTGAGGCTACCTCAAATGAAGAAGACAAAGTTATGGATCCAAAGCCTTCATAAAGAGGTAATGCAGTCCACTCAAGTAAGTGAAAAAGTTTTCTTGGATGAAATATTGGTAGATGAGGGCAATGTCATATTTGAGTATCAAGAACCATCCGAAGTTTCTTTTCTCATGATTGATGAACTTAATGAGGCACATCACAATCAGGTTGTTTTATCATATGAAGAAAAATATATTCAGACTGTAGAAGACCAGAGAAATCAAAATTGCCATTTAGATTCTTCTTCATATGTCTCATGTCTTGAAATGTTCTTTGAAGAGGAAATCCACTCATCTGCTTGTTCAGAATTTTTTGAGGACCAGGAACATACTTTTTCTGAGGTACATTATGAAGGAAGATCAGAATCAAAAGAAAAAGACATATTGTTTCTTCAGCAGGAGGTAAATCTTCATGTTTTTCATGATCCAATGGCAAATTTGTTGCAGACAACAATGAAGGTGATTATTGCAGTATTCAGTGATGAAGGAGATCATGGTCAATTATGTTTCTGGATGCTCAGTTACCAATATCAATTGTTGACAAGAAGACCTGATCGAAAGAATCAGTCAAGAAGCCATATTCTTGATTGGTTACATTGGCAGTTTAATATAGTTTGATGATATATAGTCTTGTAAGAAATGCAGGTGGTCATGTACTACCACCAAGCTTTAAGTTTAAGTTCAGTTCTTAGTGTTTTGAGATAGTTTGTTAGAGTCAAGCTTTTTTTTTAGTGATGTCATTTTGCATTGAGTCAGTTTGAGTCAAGTTTCAGTCAATAAATTGAGTCATGTTGGTTTGTCGAAATAATGACTCCATAGCCCAATGGACAAAAAGCACTGTCTAGCTCTTCCAGAGATCTGATGTTCTTAGCGCCTCGAAGGAGATACCATCCCCCATTGGAGCCAATGTTAGTTTCAGTCTTTGCAGCCTTCCTCCAGTGATCAAGCATGCTCTTACACAAGTGATTTTAAGGTGTCAAGGTCAAATTTTATCATTTCAGTGATTCTTCAAGTAAAATTTGGTCACTAGGCATTAGGTCTAGGGTTTGCTTGTACTCCTTCCAACGTTGTCCAAATATCGGTCCATGTCACCATTCAGCTGATTGTACCATCATTCAAAGGGTTTTCATCATCATGTCAAGTTCCATTAGGTCATTTCACACCTTGTTCATGCTTCAGTTGAACCTACACAAGGTTCATTTCCCTCTCCTAGGCTTTTGAAGCTAATTTCTCTTAGATGGTCAAAGCATCAGAACAACTTGTATCCTGATGTTCATACACCTTCCCCTATCCATAATGTACCTTATCAAACTCTTCCCATCACCGAGATCCCCCAAATTCCTCAATTTCGCACAAACCCTACTTTCTTGCTACAACGTGGCAATTTTCTATGGTTGGGCCTGTGTTTTGCCTTTTTGGACCGCTTCCCCTCACTCAATTTCTAATATTCGACTTTCCCCTACTTCCTAACATCCCTCCATACTTCCCAAAATTTCCTCAAGAATTTAGAAGCTCCCTATCCCCTTCATTTTGCTTCATTTCGTCAAATCCCTTGTCCCACACATCGGGATATGTTTCACTCAAATGATGTTTCTGAGCAAGGAAAGATGAATTTCAAAACACTGAGAGAAGTTTTTTTCCACACTAGACCAAGGACAAAAAACCTCCTTCACTTTTTACACAGGTGTCATGGTTTTGAAGAAATGTCAAAAATAGAATTGCCTCGGGAGAATTGATACACCTCTGTAGTGACCTTGGGAAAATCACGTTTTCTCCTAGCGGGGTTGGCCAAATGACTTGATTGATGCATAAAATGATAACTAGACACCAATATCCTTCCCATGACCTATCATGAGCTCAATTTGGAGTTGCGTAACACCTTCAACAGTTGACTGCAACAACACCTTGCCTTCAGGCAGCCTCATTTGGCACATTTTGACTAGTCTTGGGAGATTTGATTTTTGATAGGGACAATGAACTCCAAATTGAAACATTCTACCTGGGTTGGAAAGTAGACTCATATACCTTTCCAAAGAGCTATCCTCTGCATAATTTGGACACCATGAAGGCCTCCAAAAGTCACCTGGAAAAGGGAACAACGCACATAGAGAGCACGGTGCACAGAGGGAGAATTTCTAGTGTAAAATTACACTGGCACAACGCACATGGAAGGCGCGGCACATAGAGCTGCCAAGGCTGATTTTGCTCAAAATTTGCAATCAATTGCCTTCAATCCATTGAATTTTTCAGGTGGGGTAAATCTCTCAGTGTTTCATCCATTTTTATGTTAGTATGATGATAGTTCATGGCGGCTTATGGTTGCACAAAAACTCTTAGACCCTACCACCTAAAATCATCAAAGCAATTGCTGTTAGGGTTACAAACTCATTGTATTGGTGCCAAGGTTATTCCTCCATTTTTATTCTTCCTTCTTGCCCTCATTCCCTTCTTCCCTATTCTAATTTTTCCATTTCTCCCTATCCTAAAATGCTACTAAAATCATATTCCCTATCCCCTCCTCACATTTGTCAAAGGTAAAACCCCAAACCCTACCCCATATAAATTTTCCCAACACCCCAAACCCTACCCTATATAAAATCTCCTAAACTCCCTACTCCCTAAATAAAATCCCTCCTCATAGTCCCTAATCCCTTCATATTATTCCCCTTCCTAATAGCCCCTTGTTGCATTTTCCCCTTGGTGGTAGATTTCAACACATCAAAAAGGGCAGTTCAAGCACGGTTCATACACATCAGTCACCTTGTCTTCAGGGTATTTTGTATAGAAATCATGGCATCATAGCATTCCTCAGATAATGAGATGGAGACATAAATCGACTCATCCTCGGAAGAGCAGGCTCCCAGGAGACATCACA
>APFE030773558.1:253549-265445 GCA_000404065.3 Pinus taeda
TGTTTGGCTCTCCACCTTCAGTTTGTAATGATTCGAGTAACTCCCCAACCCTTGGGTGTTCTATCTCTCCATAGCACTTTCTATATATTGTATGCAAACCATTTGCAAAGCAATTGGTTGGTTGGCTTGTAACTTCTGGGGGACTGTGGGAAAGAAACTTTGTTTCTGCACTGCATATTTTTACAGAGAATTAATGAAAGGCAGCGACTCTGTTTCATGAGATTCATGTGGTTGTGAGTGTAGCAAGTGTGTCTCTTATGTTTCATATGTATCTTGTTATGTTTCATAGTTCATTTCATATTCATTTATGGTGAAGTTTTTCGAGTGATATTAGGTAGAATTCAATTTTATTACTCTACCTATGTGAAAATTTCATGTACAATGTTCATTATTCTGTTGAAAAGGATTCATGTTGTCCATGCCCTTTTCACCTTCTTAATCAATCTCTCCATTCCGCCATATCTTAAAACTAAAATTGTTATGCTTTCCGTCTACCTTGCCTCACGAAATAATCTGTGCCTTTATGTTAAGTTCTCTGTTCATTGAGGTCCAGTGGTCCCATAACATCCCAGAAACATAATCATTCATAAAAATCACTCCCTATATTCATTTTCACTTACTTGCCTAAGATAAATAGTCCATTTGAAAGTCACCTCAGTCCTTGTCATTCATCTATTCATTGAGTGTGACTCAGAGAGAGCCCTCTCCTGTTCTGGTAGGGCTAGCTACCAAACTGAGCGTGCTTTCTGGTTAACCTGAATTTTTCCTTCTTTCAGCCTGAGGCGGATTTAGGTGCTAACATAGTGGCGACCATACTGGGGATCAAAATTGTTTGCTTGTAGATTGTCTTGCCCCAGCACATCTATCAAGCTCAAATCTGATGGTTGATGGTGAACAACGATCATACATAAGAAGACGGCTGAAACCATTCACCTGGCGACTCCTTTCACTGAAGAATCCATCAACTGGTGCTTCATGGTGACTCCACTGCAGAGGGATCAATAGCTTTGATATTTTTTAAAATGGAGCATATTGCAAGAAGATACGTTCGCATGAGCAGAGATCACATCCTAGGCTTCCAAAATAAAACTCCGAAGGTAGATTTGTCAAGGAATCTGCCTACGTTTAAAGATGATGGTAAGAAGGATGCTGCTTTACATCTAGTTCGATTTCACTTGCATATTCGCAAATTGAAGGTTGATTTTCCTAAAGACTGTTTGATGAAAATGTTTATGGCTACTCTGGAAGATGAAGCCTGATCTTGGTATGAAAGTTTGCCACCTACTTCCATTTATTGTCTAAAGTATTTTCATTCAATATTCTTTGAGAAGCATAAAGTATCTTATCCATCATTAAATTTAGTTCAGGATTGTTGCAAGAATGCTTATGGTTTTATTGAGAGCCTTGAAAAATACTATGAGGATGATAATTTTATGGACGAAGAAATCATGGAAGCATTGTATGAAAATCCGTTTTAGCAGTCTACAAATCTCTTAGAGGAAACTTTGCGGCAGGATCAAAATCAGCAGGTTAAAGATTTCCATATGACTGAAAATGATGAAAAAGGAAGTCCTATTTCAGATTTGGTTGAAATAAATGACAATACGCAAGAAAATGATGTTCCAATCTCCGAAAATGATGATGATAAACCAGATCGAGAGATGGATTGTCATGAGGAAAAACATGTTGTTCCGGACCTCATAGAAGAGAATTGCATTGTTGAGGCTGCCTCAACTGAAGAAGACAAAGTTATGGATCCAAAGGCTCTCATGTCACCAGAACAAAGCCTTCATAAAGAGGTAATGCATTCCACTCAAGTAAGTGAAATTTTTTTCTTGGATGAAATATTGGTAGATTAGGGCAGTGTCATATTTGAGTATCAAGAACCATCCGAAGTTTCTTTTCTCATGATTGATGAACTTAATGAGGCACATCATAATCATGTTGTTTTATCATATGAAGAAAAATATATTCAGACTGTAGAAGACCAAAGCAATCAAAATTGCCATTCAGATTCTTCTTCATATGTCTCATGTCTTGAAATGTTCTTTGAAGAGGAAATCCATTCATCTGTTTGTTCAGAATTTTTTGAGGACCGAGAACATACTTTTTCTGAGGTACATTATGAAGGAATATCAGAATCAAAAGAAAAAGACATCTTGTTTCTTCAGCAGGAGGTAAATCTTCATGTTTTTCATGATCCAATGGCAAATTTGTTGCAGACAGCAGTGAAGGTGATTATTGCAGTATTCATTGATGAAGGAGATCATGGTCAATTATGTTTTTGGATGCCCAGTTACCAATATCTTGTTGACTAGAAGATCTGATCGGAAGAATCAGTCAAGAAGCCATCTTCTTGATTGGTTACATTGGCTGTTTGATATAGTTTGATGATATATAGTCTTGTAAGAAATGCAGGTGGTCATGTACTACCACGAAGCTTTAAGTTTAAGTTCAATTCTTAGTATTTTGAGTTAGTTTGTTAGAGTCAAGATTTTTTTATTTTATTCATGTCAGTTTGCATTGAGTCAGTTTGAGTCAAGTTTCAATCAATAAATTAAGTCATGTTGGTTTTTCGAAATAATGTCTCCATAGCCCAATGGACAAAAAGCACTGTCTAGCTCTTCCAGAGATCTGCTGTTCTTGGCGCCTCTAAGGAGCTACCATCCCCCATTGGAGCCAACGTTAGTGTCAGTCTTTGCAGCCTTCCTCTAGTGATCAAACATGCTCTTACACAAGTGATTTTAAGGTGTCAAGGTCAAATTTTATCATTTCAGTGAGTCTTCAAGTAAAATTTGGTCACTAGGCATTAGGTCTAGGGTTTGCTTGCACTCCTTCCAAATTTGTCCAAATATCGGTCCATGTCACCATTCACCTGAGTGTACCATCATTCAAAGGGTTGTCATCATCATGTCAAGTTCCATTGGGTCATTTCACACCTTGTTCATGCTTCAGTTGCGACAGGCAAGGTGCATTTCCCTCTCCTAGGGTTTTGAAGCTAATTTCTCTTATATGGCCAAATCATCGGAAAAACTTGTATCCTGATGTTCATACACCTTCCCCTATCCATAATGTACCTTATCAAACTCTTCCCATCACCGAGATCCCCCAAATTCCTCATTTTCGCACAAACCCTAGTTTCTTGCTACAACCTGGCAATTTTCTATGGTTGGGCCTGTGTTTTTCCTTTTTGGACCTCTTCCCCTCACTCAATTTCTGAGATTCCACTTTCCCCTACTTCCTAACATCCCTCCATACTTCTCAAAATTTCCTTAAGAATTTAGAAGCTCCCTATCCCCTTCATTTCACTTCATTTCGGCAAATCCCTTGTCCCACACATCAGGATATGTTTCACTCAAATGATTTTCTGAGCAAGGAAAGATTAATTTCAAAAAAATGAGAGAGTTTTTTGTCCACCACAGACCAAGGAAGAAAAACCTTGTTCACATTTTACACAGGTATCATGGTTTTGAAGAAATGCCAAAAATAAAATTACCTCGGGAGAATTGATACACCTCTGAAGTGACCTTGGGAAAATCATGTTTTCTCCTAGCTTGGTTGGAAAAATGACTTGCTTGATGAGTACAATGATAGCTCAATTTGGAGTTGAGGAACACCTTCAAAAGTTGACTGCAACAGCACTCTGCCTTGAGGCAGCCTCATTTGGCACATTTTGACTAGTCTTGGGAGATTTGATTTTTGATAAGAAAAATGAACTCCAAATTGAAAAATTCTAGTTGGGTTGGAAAGTAGACTCAAATACCTTTATAACGAGCTATCCTGCGCTCCATTTGGACACCGGGAAGGCCTCCAAACGTCACTTGGAAAAGGGTGTGATGCACACAGAGAGCGTGGTGCACATAGGGAGAATTTCCAGTGTAAAATTACACTGGCACAACGCACATGGAAGGCGCGGCGCATAGAGCTGCCAAGGCTGATTTTGCTCAGAATTTGCAACCAATTGCCTTCAAGCCCTTGAATTTTCTAGGTGTGGTCAATCTCTCAGTGTTTCATCCATTTTTATGTTAGTATGATGATAGTTCATGGTGGCTTATGGTTGCACAAAAACTCTTAGACCCTACCACCTAAAATCATCAAATCAAATGTTGTTAGGGTTACAAACTCATTGTGTTGGTGCCAAGGTTCTTCCTCCATTTTCATTTTTCCTTCTTTTCCTCATTCCCTTCTTCCCTATTCTACTTTTTCTATTTCTCCCTATCCTAAAATGCTACTAAAATCCTATTCCCTATCCTGTCCTCACATTTGTCAAAGGTAAAACCCCAAATCCTACCCCATATAAATTTTCCTAACACCCCAAACCCTACCCTGTATAAAATCTCCTAAACTCCCTACTCCCTAAATAAAATCCCTCCTCATAGTCCCTAATCCCTTCATATTATTCCCCTTCCTAACATCCCCTTGTTGCATTTTCCCCTTGGTGGTAGATTTCAACACATCAAAAATGGTAGTTCAAGCAGGGTTCATACACAACAGTCATCTTGTCTTGAAGGTATTTTGTATAGTAGTCATGGCATCACAGCATTCCTCAGAGTATGAGATGGAGACAAAAAGCGACTCATCCTCGGAAGAGCAGGCTCCCAGGAGACATCACAAGAGTGGCAAACATGATGAAGAGGCAGAGGCAGAAAATGCCAAACTTAGGATGACCATTCAGGAGAAAGACATGGAGATCAAAGATTTGATACTGAATTTCGAGAGGGCTAGATGGGTCATCAAGTATCTGGAGCAGAGAAGCAAACAACTTGAGGACCAACAGACGATCATGGAGCTGGAAAGCATTCGTGAAAATCGACAAGTTGTCCAGCAGAGAGGGATCGAGCTCACTACCTTGGAGCAAGAGATCAACAACGACTGTGAGTCTTGGTTGGATTGGGTCAACCTACACTTGGAGAAAAAGCTGGAGAAAGCAAATAGGGACACTTCCATACTGAGGAGGATGGCTTGTCATTACAGGGCATGGAACATGAGCGCAAAGGCCTGAATAAGGAGTTTGAAGGCTAAATTGAGCGAAGCAACAAAGGAAGAAAAAAGGGCCAAAGAGCAAGATCGACTTTAAATTCTGAAGCTTCCTTGGCACAACATAGCACTTCATAGAGGACCTCCAGCCCAAATTTCAAGGAATTTGGGAAATTTTTGGTCGCACGACAAATTTTTGGCACAAAAACAAGTTTTTTCTCTCTACGCGTCGCATCACCTGCACGACGCGTAAGATTGGGAGCTCTAAATGAGAAATGGTTTGCATTTTTGGATTCAGCATGCAAAATAAAAATTACTGGTACTAGGAGCAAGAAATTTGGAGAATATCTTGGCCACCAAAAGGGAAAAATACACTCAAAAATGGCCTCACTGCCCCTATTTTGACACACAGGAAGTAGTCTTGGGAGAATGAAGATTTGGAGGGGCAAATGATCTCGAAATTCAAAAATTCCAGTGGGGTTGTAAAGTAGACAGGACAGGATTTCCAACAAGCTATACTACGCTCATTTTGGACTCTGGGAAGACCCTCAAAATGGGCCTCAAAGTGGTGCGACGAATACAGGAATGGAGCGCGACGCGTATAGGAAAATCAACCAGAATGACTCTATTTTAGGAAATTTCGCTTCCTGACTTTTTGTAAGTGGACCCACTCATATGTACTTCTGTTTTTCAGCACCTAATGTGGTTTTATAAGTATTTTCACTCCATATGGTTAGTTATCCAAGTGGCAAAGGAAGGCAAAGGGCCATCGAGTCATTTGTCATGTTTATGGCGCTGCACCTGTAGCTGTTGTTTGGCTCTCCACCTTCAGTTTGTAATGACTTGAGTAACTCCCCAAACCTTGGGAATTCTATCTCTCCATAGCACTTTCTATATATTTTATGAAAACCATTTGCAAAGCAATTGGGTGGTTGGCTTGTAACTTCTGGGGGACTATGGGAAAGAAACTTTGTTTCTGCACTGCATATTTTTACAGAGAATTAATGAAAGGCAGCGGCTCTGTTTCATGAGATTCATGTGGTTTTGAGTGTAGCAAGTGTGTCTCTTATGTTTCATATGTCTCTTGTTATGTTTCATCGTTCATTTCATATTCATTTCTGGTGAAATTTTTCGAGTGAGATTAGGTAGAATTCGATTTTATTGCTCTACCCGTGGGAAAATTTCATGTACATTGTTCATTCTTTTGTTGAAAAGGATTCATGTTGTCCATGCCCTTTTAACCTTCTTAATTAATCTCTCCATTCCACCATATCTTAAAACTAAACTTGTTATGCTTTCCTCCTACCTTGCTTCACGAAGTAATCTGTGCCTTTATGTTAAGTTCTATGTTCATTGAGGTCCAGTGGTCCCATAACATCCCAAAAACACAGTCATTCATAAAAATCACTCCCTATATTCATTTTCACTTACTAGCCTAAGATAAATAGTTCGTTTGAAAGTCACCTCAGTCCTTGTCGTTCATCTATTCACTGAGTGTGACTCGGAGAGATCCCTCTCCTATTCTGGTAGGGCTAGCTACCAGACTGAGCGTGGTTTGTGGTTACCCTGAAATTTGCCTTCTTTAAGCCTGAGGCGGATTTAGGTGCTAACACATTCTTGCACACAAAGATCTCCTTTTGAGACCTGTTTTGGTGTTATACCAAGGTCTCCATTGGATTTTGTCTTTGAAAAAGACATAGCAGTTGTTGGACACAGTGATGTGGATAAAGCAACTAGATTCATTGAAAAGATCCAAGAAATTCACCAAGAAGTGCAGGAATAACGGGAAAAGAGCCAAGCCAAATACAAGGCAAGGCATGATAAACACCAGGTGGAGCACAACTTCCAAGTTGGTGATCAAGTCTTGCTGTATATTAGTAAGGACATAATGCAAGGTGAGGGAAAGAAACTGAAGCCAATAAGGTATGGGCCTTTTAAGGTACTCGAGAAAATTGGTGAGAATGCTTTCTGCCTTGATTTGCCAGCATACATGCACATATATTCAGTGGTAAATGTAGAAAACTTGAGGCTGTTTGAGCCTTCATTAGCTGAAGATCTCGAAGAGCAAAGTTAGTTGCCTTCCATTGATGATCTGTTGCCTGAACACCTCAATGAGCTGCAGGAAGATATAGTTCTAGATAGGAAGGTGAGGACTACATATAGAGGGGACATGGAGTACCTTAGAATCAGGCTTAAAGGTTCAAAACCCAATAGTGTAAAATGGATAGAGATTGGGCAAGTGAGATAGTTGTATCCTCACTTAAGCGATGCTTGAAAACCAACTTTTGGTGGTACAAAAGCCTTTTTCAATGGGAAGGCGTGATCCAAATGGATCCAAAAACACTCTTTAAGTCTTCAAAAATTCAAAAAATTATGCCAAAGCCCAAAGAAAATTTCATGAGAAAACCTATCAGAATGGGGAAAAACACTATCCGGAGGCAAAAACACGTGAAATCAGTGAAAAACAAAGTATCATAGGCGGAACAAATGAATGCATAATGGCCATCAGATCTAGCCGATCAATAGTCTAGATTTGATTGGCAATCACAATTAGTATAGGAAGATAACGGATATCGGCATAGACTACATAACACCTACGACGTTGATTAGTGGAGTCAACTAGGATCGTCGATCAAGCGCGCAGATTGATGGCCCATGTTGCATCATAGGATCACTATCAGAGATCACAAGAGCGCTTGCAATGGCTCGGGGTTATCACGATGTGTGATTGCGATCGATCGCATCATGATATCGTAATTGGGGCTACACAGAGGAGCGGGCATATACGCATACACATCTGCAATCCGATGAACTGGACCCGATAGCTTTATCAATATTATTTCATAAGATTTGAGATTCGTAGCAAAGCCATTTTAATGCATTTTCACAGCTTTTCTTTATAAAAATAAATGTGAAGGATAAAGGCCGATGCAATAAGCCCGACTCGAAAGGGTTCCTTAAGGCTAATATATATATTTTTAGATCCACGATAAGCCATTTCTTATGTTATTTTCATAGTTTTAATGTATTTCAAAAATACAAAGGGGGACTTTGGAGCAGGGCCATTGTGACATGCGATGATGACTTATAGGTGGACCCGATAGGAGAATAGGGTGGATTTAAGGAATTTTGAAGTCTGAAATGAACTCTACCTTGGTGGAATTTCACAGTCATGAAATCATTTTCCTATGTTAAGCAGGAAACGACCGCGTTTGGGAATTTGAAGGATTTCAAGGGCTCAAGGCATTCTTATGCTGCAAAATAGGTGGCCATCTCCCCTTTAGGGATTATGCAATGATTGTGTAGTGCTGGAAGAGGGATTTGAGTGGACAAAGGCCAGGGAGAATAAAATCCAAGGAGATGAAACGAACAGGCAGCCCATATTGGCTTAAAGCCATAGAAAAAGAGAAAACATAGGCAGGCAGTATTGTAGGCAGTGCCAAGACAGAGTTAAGATAGAGACAGAGAGTGATTCATAGAGTCTATGTACTTAGAGAAATCTTGAGAGGTTCAACCAAACTCTTACTGTTATATCTGTTGTGTGTTGAGTCTCAACTTGAGATCATATTGTAAAAACTCTGCTTGAAGGCATAATAGAGAGGCCACCACTGAAGGTTGGACCAGGAGATGTAGCCCAGGAGTATTGGGTGAATTCCTTATTAAACTTGTTGTGTTTTTATTTGTTTGTCTAATATAGTCTTTTACTATGTCATAGTCTATGTATTTCGCAATCTGATCGATCCATTGCATAAAATAACATAGGAAAATCCATGCACATGAGTCTGTAATACCTTATTAGTTATCTTAGATCTCACTATCAGATCACCATATTGGTCACAACTTCTTCCCTTCTCCCTTCATCCTTTCCTTGCTGATATGTAACCACGGTTTTTCGCCCACTTGAAATTGATGGTCGACTTGTTGTTTGTCATGTTGAGCCTTGTACTGGGCTTGACTTTTCTCCAACTTCTCCTGTATTGTTTGGTGAATCAACTGGATCTATTGAATGAACTGATGTGCTTTGTCCCTATCATCACGTTCACTAGAGGAATCTTCCCTTCCAAAGATCATATCAAAAAGATATTTTTTCAAGTAGCCAAAACATGTCTCAAATGGTGAACGATGTGTAGATGGAGTGCACTGCTTGATTGTAGGAATGCTGCACATATGGAAGATGCTCATCCCACAATTTAGGATGCTTCCCACAATAGCCTCGCAATAAGTGTACCATGGTGCGGTTGACAACCTTTGTCTGTCCGTTAGTCTATGGATGAAATGTCGTGCTTCTTTTCAACCTGGCATCCATCATCTTCCATAAGCTGGTCCAAAACTCTTCGAGAAAGCGAGAGTCCCAATTTGACACAATCGATGTGGGCAACCCAAAATGGACCCAAACATGCTGAAAGAAAAATAAGCAGTTTGTCTGCAGTGATCTGATTTTTACAAGGCATTAAAATACACATCTTACTAAAATTGTCAACGATGACATACAAATAGTTGTGACTTTTTCTAGACAAAGGTAGACTATTGGCATTATGATACAGGTGTTTTCCTTGATAGCAACTCACTCAGATGACAGATCATAGTGTAGTAGGTCAATAGCAAAGAATTAATGATCAGACTACAAAGAACGAATAAAGAGAGGTATATGCAAGTTCACCTTGAAAAAGGAGTGTATACACGCAGGTTAACTGACCAAAAGGCATGTATAATGTACACATGCACTTTCACAGAAAGAAAAGCATGTATGTCTTGGAAAAATAAGTTTTGGTCTAAGGTATTTGGTCCAAGGTATTTGGTCCATGGTATTTTGATCCATGGTATTGGTCCAAGGCATCTGATCCAAGGTATTGACCCTAGGTATTTGGTCCAAGATATTGGCCCTAAGTGGTTTTGGTCCATGGTATTGAGAAAGGCCTAAAACTATATAATGAGGAGAAGATCATTAGGCTAAAGCGTGCAAGTATTGAATATATGATGAAGTGTGAGATCTAGTATGCATGTTATGGGTTTGTGATGCTTTGCTTGATCTGAACCAAGGATGCACCTATGTGGATGATGATGGATGATGGATCAGGATCTTAAGGCTTGGATTGTATTATCATTATGTGGTTTGATCATGGATAGAATAGATCTGAGTACTGATGTATGTTTTATTCGGAAAATGTAATGATCTGGGTATGACTGAATTTTGAAATAGCTGTGAAGGTTTTTAAGTTAGTATTTGCAGATATATATGTGATTTTTCTTTGGAAAAAGTGTGTATACACACTGGTTCAACTCATCAGAGTAGCGTATACATTATGAAATATGATATCTTAATTTGCAGATGATTCTAGTGGTTGTTGTAGAGTTCTAGGTTCTGCTCTGTGTTCTAGTCACTGTGTGATTTAGTTGTGGGTGATTCAGAGATTGATGATTGAGTATTTAATGATTGGTTAATGCAATGGTTGTATTGCAGTGGTGATTGATTTTGAGCTTCGATGTTGTTGATGGGTCCAGTATGAAAATTGGATGAAACGTGGCCTTCAGATTATGGTGTTGTGTTCCAGGAGTATCCAGTCTGAAAACTTATGAAACGTGGTCCCTGGAGGAAGAGAGAAGGTTGTAGCCTTTTGTAGGACGACACCTATGTACTAGTAAGCATATCGGCCAATACAATAGCCATGGGGTTGGAGCTCCCTTCTAGTAGCAACTGGAAAATGGGAGAGGGTTATAGCCTTTTGTAGGTCAACGCCTACGTACTAGTAAATATATTGGCTAGTACAAAGCCAAGGGGTTGTAGCTCCCTTCCAGTAGAAGCTAGAGGAGAGAAGGTTGTAGCCTTCTACAAGTGGGTTCCTACATATTGGTATGAGTCCATGCTAGTACAAGATTGTAAACAAAATTTTCTTATATTAAAAGAAGACAACAACAAGTGGTTTTTGTCCCGCATTGAGTTTCCACCTTAAATCCTGGTGTTCATGTGTGTTTCTTATGTGCGATGGTCTATTCTATTTTTATTGCATCTGGTTACTGTTTATATGGTTAATGAAGTTCTGATGCACTGATTAAATATCAACATATGATGAATTAACTGAATCATAAGTTTATTGGATATACACTAGTTACCTTAAACACAGTTATGTATACACACGAGTTCCATTAACTAAAGTAGTGCATATAAATATAATTATGGAAATGAAAATTTATTGACTTGCTAATCAGGGAAAATTTTAAGAAGCCCCCCTAAATTTACATGTATAATAAATGGGCGAATCTCCATGGTATATAGGAAAAATGGAAGGAGATTTTATCAATAATATGATATGTATATATAATGTTTTGGCAAATCTCTCACCAGGCATGGCGAATATTTTACTCAATTTTAAAATCTTGTGTTTATTGAATACACAAATGAAATCATTGCATTTCTTTAAAATATCTTTTGAAATCAAAATTACCGAAATTACATATCGATAATCTAGTGGGTGTAAGATAAAATTCGCCTGTGCCATTCACAGAAAGCATGAGAAAAAACGTAATACTATATATAAAACCAAGAAAAATTCAAATTCATCACTTCTAGGGACCTCATAACCACCCTGCCAATACACAAGCAATTAGAAAAATTACCCACATTACAATCTGTTTACTCCACTTCTAGGGACCTCGTAACCACCCTACCAATACAAAAGTATGTTCCCGGCTGCAATTAGAAAAATTACCCAAATTACAATATGTTTACTCCAGCATATGTTGGAAAGTTATAGAAGGATGACTAGTGCAATCAATCCATTCCTTTTAGCCCTGAATTTGTTTCAGTTTAAAGAAGAAGTATACAAATATACTTGTCCAATGTCTATGCTTTAACCATTCACCTTAAGATGTTTTTACAATATAATTTCCTAAGTCTATTTAATATCTTCATTATCATAAA
>APFE030773562.1:0-39228 GCA_000404065.3 Pinus taeda
AGCTTTGATTGTCACAGTGGATCATGGTGGGCTCCAACTCTTTCCCAAACAAGCCCACGAGCACTTCCTCAACCAGATGGCCTCGCATGCTACCAGCCTGGCAGCCATGTACTTGGCATTTGTTGAGCTCAATGCAATTGATCTCTACTTCTGACTGAACCAAGAAACAGTTGTTGATCCAACAATGAATGTGCATCCCAATGTGCTCTTCCTAACTGTGGAGCTCCCTGCCCAATCTACATCAGTGAAGACCTCAAGCCTCACCCCATCAACCTATCTATACCACAATCCACACTCTATTATCTCCCTAAGATACCTCAATACGTGCTTTACAACAACCCAATGCACCCTGGTAGGCTCGACCATGAACTGGCTCAAAGAGTTAACTGCAAAACATATGTCTAGCCTTGCATTCACCAAATGCATTAGTGACCCAATCAGCTGCCGATAAAGTGAGGGGTGCACCAATATCTAAATGAACAAGGTCCAAGATTCCCTTGGCCCTACTATCTTTGCTAGGAAAATAGTTTTTAGCATACTTGCCAAGTGTGTAGTCATTACACACCTCATGTTAATCCACGTTACACTGTGGCATCCCCATAGTTATCTCCTTGATAATTTTTAGCGTGCCATGGTGCGAATGCCCCATGCGCCTATGCCATAACTCTCCAAGCTCCCTGCCTGAGTCATGGCTCCGCCTGCCAATAAGTGTTGCAGCTGTCTCAAACTGCAATCTATACAAGTTCTTCTATCTAGCCCCAATTTGCTTGGCTACTTTGCAATCTCAGGGTTTTATAAAATCCCTACTCTGTCTAAAGGTCACCTCATACCCCTTATCCTCCAACACGGAAACTGAAATGAGCTTCTTCTTGAGCCCCGATACGTAAAGGACATCTCTAAGAAATAGAGGGTTTCCTCACTCCCTCTCAAATCTAATTGTACCAATGCGCTCAACTCGATACCTCCCATCATCTCTCATCTCAATATGGAACTACATGTCATTCTCTGTCAATTTGTTGAAACAATTCGTGTTTCCCATTGCATCATTGACTATGTACCATAAACTAGTAGCTACTGAGCTTTCCATGTAAGCAACAAGTGAGAACCCCCTCTCAAAGTGATAAGAGAACTCGTCTATCTCTGCAGAGGCTCCTACCTAGTCCTTCTTGGACCCTTTCTTTCGACTAGGGCACTTAGTAGCATAGTGCCCAACCTAGTGGCATGAAAAACACTTGACCTTGTTGAGATTTTTATTCTTCTTTTCACCCTTGGAGCTCGTCACACCACCACCAATGTTATTCTTGCCCTTCGACTAGCTCCCTTTCCTAGTTAGGGCACAGTTCTCTTCATCTTCGACCTCAATACAAGACCCGAATTGAGCTTGTCTACGAATCTCTTCATTGGCACAGTCACCCCATAATCACTCCTAGTTTGGAAGCTTCTCTCTGGCACATATTTTGTCTATAAAGGTTTCCCAAGCTTTGGTGAAACCCGTTGGGGCAAAGCTCACCAGATCTCTATCTGTAACCGTCTCGCCCACAACCAACCAACTCATCCTTTACTTGGGTAAAATTGGTAGGGTAAGACACCACAGAATATGACTTGGGCATCCTGATGGTACTCAATTTATCCTTCAACACTAGTTTCTTGGCCTCACTCGAACCTTGATAGAGGCTAATGATGATAATCCAAATAATTTTGATTGTCTTCTTCCCAGTCAAGTGAGGAATGATGTGGTCTTTGACTCCTTTCAAAATGAATTCTCCTTGCCTTGGCATCTCTCTTGTTATGTTGAGCCAATTGTTGAGGATCACTAGATGCAGTTGCAACATTATCCATGAACTCCCACACTCCTTGTTCCTCCAGCACCACACCAATCCTCTCACGCCATGAGCAGAAATTGGACGCACTATCCAACCTATCCTCAAATCTGAGACCTTGATATACCATATTGTTTATTCACACTACCCAGAAACCTTAGTGGCCAAGTCAAACTAATGAACTTTCTCCCCCTAAACGCAGAACCTGCTCCTACAGATGAAACACATGCTTGGTCTTCAATAAGAGACCTGCTATGGTACCATGTTAAATTTCCTTAAAACCCTTGTAATTTTTTAAGTTTGTAACCAGAAATAAAATTCAAACTATTTCCTGAACTTAAATCACAAATACATTGAGTTTTCTAATCATGTCATGCACAGCGGAAATAAATAAAGTTGAACACAAAACACATTCAACACATCAGATACCAAAAATACCCAATAAACCCCAACTCCGGGGAAAACCTACAAATTGTGTGTGTTTTCTATTAGCTCAACAAAATGTTATCTTCAGAAAATTTATAGCAAGGGAACACTTCCCTTTCACAACAAAAAATATTTGATCATCTCCTCAAGAAAAAAATGAAGACCCTCCTACACACTCACGTTATTGTATGGTTGCACAATATGACCTTCCTGCGCCTTATACATGTTGTACGAACGTGCAACTGAACCTCTTTGCGCCCTCGTGTGAATCATATGGTCATGCTAAAATTAACTAAGTTAGGGCTATTCGGCCCTGTCTCTCTCTCTCCTTCTTGGTTGTTGAATCTTTGTTGTCTGATGAAAGGAACACTTCCCTTTCACAACAAAAAATCTTTGATCATCTCCTCAAGAAAAAAATGAACACCCTCCTACACACTCACGTTATTGTATGGTTGCACAATATGACCTTCCGGCGCCTTATACATGTTGTACGAACGTGCGACTCGGCCTCTTTGCGTCCTCGTGTGAATCATATGGTCATGCTGAAACTAACTAAGTTAGGGCTATTCGGCCCTGTCTCTCTCTCTCCTTCTTGGTTGTTGAATCTTTGTTGTCTGATGAAACCCTAGTCTTCTTTGTTGAGAAAACACACATTGTTGTGCCAAATCGAACTATCCACTTCTACCCCTATTCCCTCTTATAATTGACCTAGGCCCCACCATCACTCTCAATGGCTAAGATTAGAACTTGACGAAAGTTTGAGATTAAATCATAAGTTGATTGTAGGAATTTAAATTTTTCCTAGCTCCAACTATAGGAAATAGTTAATTAAACAAATAATTCTGCTAAGTGGCTATCTTGTGGATCCCTTTGTTAGCCTTGGCACTTAGGAAAGCAAAACCCTTCCTTCTCTACTTCGATCAATAGAACAAACATGTTCATTGTGCTTATATTCCTAAATGTACCAATATTGAGCTATATCCTGAAACCCTAGGCTACAAGCCCTATTTCCTAATCTTCTTCAAAGGTATGTTTTCCTTATTACAAAGAATTGTGCTTGGTTCCAAGACAGAAGTACCTCGATCAAGCCTCCTAAACATCACCTTGATCTTATCAACATAGAATACCTTTAAGTGATCTATACTAGGAAGCCTCCCGTGTTGTGAAGAGCAAGAGGTGAAGTGCTAAGCTGACAATGGCATCCAACTCATTGTTGTGTCTTAGTCTAGCCCTTGCCTTGTCAGGCCTCTCACAAGCCCTGTTAGATGTTGAGGCAACAGGCCTCCAGAATAATATTGTGCTCACATTAGCTTGCTTGTCGGCCTCCTCAACCCTCATAGTTCTACTTTCCCTGGCGGGGACAATTCTAACATTTACTACAAGGATTTCATACAGTTGGGCCTTTTAGTCGAGAGCATGAGAACCCTTGTCCGTTTTCCTTTTGATGCTCCGGTATATCGTCATTAGGAATACCACACAGCATCTTCGCATTTAGTTTCTTATCCAAATAATGGCCTCTCAAATGCTTTGTCTCGGTCTTCAACACTCTTTACACTCACTTATTTACTCGCCATGTTAGTTTCTCATCGTACCTTAGTTCTAGGCCTCTCCTTTATTTTGAGTTATCCTCTTCCCTCACCCCTAGCTAAGCTTGTTTATGGGATTACAGAACCCTTATCCTACTTGGCCTAGCGAGGTGGCTCTTGTAGCTCGTGAACCAACCTATAGTGAGGAGCCATCCATTAGCCCACCAACACAATGAAGCCCTCCCTAATCCACCATAGAGCACTATAGACTTTTTCTTGCCACTGAACCTTACTACTTGGTTCGACGAATTGGTTTCTCATACCCCTTACCTCATTACACTCTTGGGGAATACATACCTTTCTTCCAAGCTAGCCAAACACGAGTAGTTGCTTAAGATGTGCTTGCATAGATAAGGAAAAGAACTATCAATAGCAGACCGACTTTACACATCAAACAAACCTACACCCCAATGCTTCTACACTTTGAAGGGAAACCCAAGCCCAATATTTGAGGGGCCAGGCCAAGCTTCTCCATTAGGGGCTCCTTCGAGGGTTCAGAGGGGCCAGCCAAGCCAAGAATAACTATAGCATAGGAAGGGAATCTAACCTTTCAGGAAGGACCTTTTTGTCCATCCGTATAGTATAAATAAAGTCAATATTGTAAAATGGGAGATTTATATATGCATCTCTAATGAATGGCATGAACTCCCCAATTTCTAAGATAGAGGTATTGCACAGCTCCAGTTCGCACGTGTGCGCAAGAGGAGAGGATTTTCACTCGCATGTGCGAGTAGACAGGGAAATACGCATGGCCTTTTGGCAGATCGAGTGAGCAGTGATCAATTCGATTTATCTCGGAAGATTGATCAATTGTTCTCCTGTGATAAAAAGGGAGTTGCCCTTGCTGTAAAATTCTGAAGAAAAATCCTTTTGCTTAAGAAAATAATAAAAGCACACATCGTTGCATGTTTTCCTTAGAGTTGGGTTTTCCTGCATATATCTTGTGTTCTATGGTTGATGTGTTTGTCTTCTAATTTATTTTCCACTATGCATGTTATAAAACTCGATGTATTTACAATTTAAGTTTCCAGTGCAATAATTGTTTGTATTTCTAGTAATTTTTACACTTAGAAAATTTGTAAATTAGTTGTTAGGTTTTAAGAAAATCTAACATGGTATCAGAGCCCAATTTGTGATTGAAGAACAAGCACAGATTTTATCTTCAAGAGTAGATTCTTCGATTCAGAGTAAGCAAGTTATCAGATCGATCTAGCCATTAGAGTTCTGAACAATGCGCATTGATTTTACCAGTGCGTCCAACTTCTGTTCGTGGCGTGAACGGATAACAATGGTGCTACAGGAACAAGGGGTTTGGGAATTTGTTGATAATGTCCCAGCCGCACCAACAGATTCTTAGCAGTTGGCTCAGCATAAAAAGATGGATGTGCCAGGGCAAGAAGGATTATATTAGAGGGAGTCAAAGACCACATTATCGCTCACTTGACTAGCAAAAAGAGAGCTAAGAAAATGTGGATTGCCATCATTGGTCTTTATCAGGGTTCGAGCAAGGCCAAAAAGTTGGTGCCAAAGGACAAGCTCAAGAGCATTAAAATGTCCAAATCAGGTTCAATGGTTTCTTACCTTACCAAGTTTTCCAAGGTAAAGGAAGAGTTGATTGGTGTGGGAGAGACAATTCGAGATAGGGATCTGATAAATTTTGCTCTATTGGGTTTTACCAAGTCATGGCAAGCCTTGACCAATAGAATATGTGCCCGAGAAAACTTTCCAGATTGAGAGAGATTGTGGGCTAACTGCATCCAAGAGGAGATTTACATACAGGCTTGGGTTAGAACTCGTGTTAAAAACAAGGAGGAAGAAGAAAATTTCACTCTTGCCAGTAAAGGGACCAATTCCAAGGGTAAGAAGAGCATTGGTGGTGGTGAGCTGAGTTCTAAGGGTGAGAAGAAGAAAAAGGATCTTAGCAAGATCAAGTGTTTTTCATGCCACCAGTTTGGGCAATATGCTACTAAATGCCCTAACAAGAAGAAAGGGTCGAAGAAGGACCAGCTAGCAGCGTCTGCAGAGATAAGTTCTCTTCTCATTTTGAGGAGGGGTTTTCGCTCATCACCTGTATGGCGAGTTTAATGGCTACCAGTTTATGGTATGTGGACAACAATGTGTCCTATTATATGACGAGAAACAAGAAGTATTTCTAGCAAACTGTCAGAGGACATGTGATTTGATATCGAGATGAGATAGTCCTAGTATAGCTCGTTTTGAAAGGGAGTCTGGAAACCCTCTATATCTCAGAGATGTTCTTTATGTATCAGGACTCAAGAAGAACCTCATTTCAGTTTCAACTTTGGAGGATAAGGGGTACAAGGTGACCTTCAGACAGGGAAGGGTTTTTATAAAACCCTCAGACTCCAAGGTGCTAAAGCAGATTGGGGTTAGGCACAACATCTTATACAGACTATAATTTCAGATAGCCGCAACACTGACTAGCAAAGGAGGTTGTGACTCAGGCAACGAGCTTGAAGAGTTGTGGCATAGGCACATGGGGCATTTTCACCATGCAACACTGAAGATTCTTGAAGAGATAGCGACAAGGTTGCCACAATGCAGCATAGATCAGCATGAAGTGTGCAAGGGTTGCAAAGTTGGCAAGTATACCAAGCCATCTTTTCCTAGCAGAGACAACAGGGCCAAGGGTATCTTGGACCTTTTCACTCAAATGTTTGTGGACCTTTCCCTACAGTATCCCTCAATGGGTACAAGTATTATGTCACCTTTATAGATGATTACTCGAGAAAGACTTGGGTGTTTTTCATGAAGAAGGATGAGGTCTTCTTGAAGTTTCTAGATCTTAAGGCCGGTTGAGAACCAAACTGGCTGGAAAATCAAGGCGTCGAGATCTGATAATGTTGGGGAGTACACCTCAAACGCATTTAAGTAGTCGTGTGCCAAGGAGAGCATCAAGAGGAATTGACCACACCATATAATTCTCAACAAAAGGATGGCAAAGCACAAGAACAGGGCCATAGTTGGTGTAGAAATTATGAAGTAGAGTTGCAACTGCTTATGAAATTTTCTAAATCACAAGACACAAACCTACTCTACCACTTCACAAAATTCAATTCACAATCTAGAACAAAAATTTCAGACATGCAATATGAAATCACACACATGCAACAATTATTTTTATCTGGGGAAAGCAATCTGCTAAAAAATCCAAATTTCTTGCATTAATCAGATGAATAGAGATGTAATACAATTTCTTTGCTCAATTGAGCTCACCCTGCAAGTGCACAACCCATCTCTCTGTTCACTGAAGGCCTCTGACCCAGACTTAGCCAATTTTTGCCTCTGCTTGAACCCCTACTTCCTTGTGTTGTTCCTTGAGGATTTAGGCCCCTATTAAATAGGAAATTCCTCTAATTCATTACGCAATTCCCAAGTATGGTCCACCTGACCTCATGCAACATTTGTACACTCAACTAGTTTACAAATGTTGGTTAACTGCCTTGGAAACTCCATCACAATTGGGCAACTCGAATTCTTTGCATGCATGAGCTAATTATTAGCTGATTGATCAGTTAACTAAATGATCTCTGAGTTAGACTGATGTCCCACTACTTAACTGACCACCAACTAGTTCTATTAATAGTTAAAACTAGTTTAACCGATTACAACTAAATGAAATTAACTCGACCTACGCTCCTAAAATTTAGGAATCACTACATGCAACTGAACTTCATGTCCTTAACTTGAATTAACTGAGCTAGACTCCTCCTTTTTAGGAATCAACGCAAGCAAACTGAACTTGAACTCATTAACTCGAATTATGTGTTCTTAACTAAGAGACAAGAGCCATGTCACCTCAGTTAACTCCACCAAGTTGTCTGCTAGTGTGGAATTTCGAATTTCTTCAATTTTAATTAAGGCAAAATCAAAATTGAGACTTTGTTGTTGCATTTTCAACACTCCCTCTCAACAATAAAGGGATTATCAATCACCCCTATCCTGCACCTGTGGAATGTACTGCATGCAACACCTCTCACTATTGTTGTTGCTACTGCAACATCTGCAACTAAGAAGCATCCAAAAAAACATTGAATCAACTGTGCCTGCAATTTTCTACTGGGAAAATTGTGTTGTTGTTGACTCTAATACTGAGCCTCCTGCTCTATTGTCAACATTGTTCTGCACTCCTCAGTATCTGACTGGCACTGATCCTCCTGCTACTAGATATTGTGGGCCCCTATAGCAAGGTAATGATCCATGAGGAGAACGCCTAATTGGACCCTTCCCAAATTTCCACAACTCTTGGACTAAGGACCTGCATCACTCCACCTCACTCTTGGAGGTATAGTTGCATGCATGGTGAAATATGATCTGCTCATACTGTTGTTACTATTGCTCTGCTACTGCTTCCGTACAGTTGTTGTAACTACTGTAATAAAGAGTCTGATCTCCCCATATCCTGAAGTACTAGCTTTCATAGGGTTGCTCCCTCTAATACTAGACTCCCTCTAAGTCTCGATCTCCTTATGGGAAATCTCGTTGATCATATCAATCTACTAATATAATGATCACAACTCCTTTTTGTGTCACTAAACATTGGCTCATTGATTTGCCCACTAGCAGCCTTCTAGCTCCATTAAGAAGTATTCACATAGGGTCTTTTGGATCTACCCTAAACTAGGGCTCCATCAACTCTGCCTCCTAACAGCTCATTAGTTCTTCAATGATCACTGTACATGAGGACTTCAATGACTAGTTCTAATGTGAATCCTGCCCTAATACCATGTAGAAATTAGCTCATTAGTTCTTTAATGATCACTGTACATGAGGACTTCAATGATTGGTTTTAATGTGAATCTTGCTCTGATACCATGTAGAAATTATGATTTGGATTTGCAACTGCTTATGAAATTTTCTAAATCACAAGACACAAACCTACTATACTGCTCTACAGAATTCAATTCACAATCTAGAACAAAAATTTCATACATGCAATAAGAAACCACACACATGCAACAAGTATTTTTATCTAGGGAAAGCAATATGCTAAAAACCCTAATGCCTCTTGCATTAATTAGATGAATAGAGATGTAATACAATTGCTTTGCTCAACTGAGCTCACCCTGCAAGTGCACAACCTATCTCTCTACTCACTGAAGGCCTCTGACCCAGACTTAGCCAATTTCTGCCTCTGCTTGAGCCCCTACTTCCTTACGTTGTTCCTTCAGGAATTAGACCCCTATTAAATAAGAAATTTCTCTAATTCATTGTGCAATTCCCAAGCTTCCATAGGGTTGTTCCCTCTGATACTGGACTCCCTCTGAGTCTCGATCTCCCTATGGGAAATCTCGTTGATCATATCAATCTACCAATATTAAGGACCACAACTCCTTTTTGTGTCACTAAACATTGGCTTACTGATTTGCCCACTAGCTCCATTAAGAAGTATGCACATAGGGTCTTCTGGATCTGCCCTGAACTAGAGCTCCATCAACTCTGCCTCCTAACAGCTCATTAGTTCTTCAATGATCACTGTACACAAGGACTTCAATCACTGGTTCTAATGTGAATCTTGCTCTAATACCATGTAGAAATTAGCTCATTAGTTCTTCAATGATCATTGTATATGAGGACTTCAATGACGGGTTCTAATGTGAATCCTGCTCTGATACCATGTAGAAATATGAGATTTGCAACTGCTTGTGAAATTTTATAAAGCAAAAGACACAAACCTACTCTACTGCTCTACGGAATTCAATTCACTATCTTGAACAAAAATTTCAGACATGCAATAAGAAACCACAACCATGCAACAAGTATTTTTATATATAGGGAAAGCAATCTGCTAAAAACCCCAATGCCTCTTGCATTAATCAGATGAATAGAGATGTAATACAGTTGCTTTGCTCAACTGAGCTCACCTTGCAAGTGCACAACCTATCTCTCTGCTCACTGAAGGCCTCTGACCCGGACTTAGCCAATTTTTGCCTCTACTTGAGCCCCTACTTCCTTGCGCTATTTCTTCAGGAATTTGGTCCCTGTTAAATAAGAAATTCCTCTAATTCATTGTGCAATTCCCAAGTATGGTCCACCTAACCTCATGCAACATTTGTACACTCAACTAGTTTACAATTGCTAGTTAATTGCCTTGGAAACTCCACCACAACTGGGCAACTCAAATTCTTTGCATGCATGAGCTAATTTTTAGTTGATTGATCAGTTAACTAGATGATCTCTGAGTTAGATTAATGTCGCACTACTTAACTGACAACCAACTAGTTCTATTAACAGTTAGAACTAGTTTAATTGATTACAATTGAAATTAACTCAACCTAGGCTCCTAAAATTTAGGAATCGCTACATGCAACTGAACTTCATGCCCTTAACTCGAATTAACTGAGCTAGACTCCTTTTTTTAAGGAATCAACATAAGCAAACTGACCTTGAACTCATTAACTCAAATTATGTGTTCTTAACTGAGTGACAAGAGCCATGTCACCTCAGTTAACTCCACCAAGTTGTCTGCTGATGTGGAATTTCGAATTTCCTCAATTTTAACTATGGCAAAATCAAAATTGAGACTTTCTTGCTGCATTTTCAACAGTTGGAGTGGCGAAAGCCATGTTGCATGACCAAGGGCTGCCCATGTTTCTTTTGGGCGAAAGCGTACAATACAACAATTTTCTTGCAAAACCAAAGCCCACACAGAGTGTTGGGGCAAGTTACACCAGAGGAGGCAATAACAGGGAAGAAACCGAATGTGTCTCAGTCATTTTCGCATATTTGGTAGCCTTGTATATTGTCGTATACCAGAGGAGAAGAGGAAGAAGCTAGGGCCCACAACAGAGAAGGGCGTCTTCATGGGTTACAACGAGATATCCAAGGTACACAAGGTGTACATTCCAACACACAGGAAGACAGTTATCAAGAGAGATGTGAAGTTTAAGGAGGATAGGGCTTTGAAAAAGTCCATAGAGCGTGACCAAGTCAATCTGTATGAGGAGCAATAGGCTCCCAAGCAGGAGGCTCAACCCACACCTCAGACTTCAGTTGTGCATGGGTAGTATGAGGATGAGAGGGACTCATAGATGCAAAAGCCAGTAGATCCCACTTAGGTAGTCACTCCCAGCACTAGGAGAAGGAGAACGAGATGGGTAGATCAGTTGATCTAGGAGGCACAAGAGCAAGTCGGTGCTCCAAGTACTTCAGTTCGACAAAGTAGACAGCCACAAGGGTACACGGGATACATGGTACTCATGGCAGAGTTATTGGATGACGAGCCTTCTAGCTATTAGGAGGCAGCCACTCAACAGGTGTGGAGAGATACAATGGTGGAGTATGCCTCCATGAAGAATGATGTATGGGAGGTCATGTCGAGGCCAAAGGGAAAGTCTGTGGTAGACTCTCGTTGGGTCTACAAGATTAAGCAAGATTAAGCATGGAGCTCATGGGAGTATCAAAAAGTAGAAGGCAAGATTCATGGCAAGGGGGTTCTTGCAAATAGGGGGAGTTGACTATGACGAGACCTTTGCCCCAATTGCCAGGTATTCATCTATCACAGAAATTGCAGCTACACCAGTGCAAATGGGGTGGAAGATCCACCAAATGGACATGAAGACAACCTTTCTCAATGGGGTTGTTGAGGAGGAGATCTACATTAAGCATCTAGAGGGATTCGATACATGTAGCATAAATACACACGTATGCTGACTCAAGAGGAAGAGACCTGGGTTTAGCAGTTCGCAATGGTTCAGCGTCCGGGAGAAGATCAGATTGAGTGAAGGCCGAATTGCTTTAGCTCAGAACTCAGTTGCGCAACTCCAGTTTGCATGTGCACACAGGAGGAGAGGATTTGTGTTCGCAAATGCGAGCAGACAGGCAAATCTGTGCAACCTTTTGGCAGATCAAGTGAGCAATGATCGGATCGATTTTATCTTGGAGGATTGATCAATTGCTTTCCTGTGATAAAAAGGGAGTTACCCTTGCTATAAAATTTTGAAGAAAAATCCTTTTGTTGAAGAAAATAATAAAAGGCACGCAGCGTTGCAGGTTTTCCCCAGAGTTGGGGTTTCCTGGGTATAGCTTGTGTTCTAGGGTTGATGTGCTTGTCTTCTGATTTATTTTCCATTGTGAATGTTAAAAAACTCAATGTATTTATAATTTAAGTTTCCAGTGTAGCAGTTGTTTGTATTTCTAGTAATTTTTACACAAGCATTCCAAATATAGGTGGATGGAGGTGAGCCTCTAATGCTCGATCATTCACAATTTGCCATCGGTTTATGTTACCCTAATTCAGTCAAATTGGATTGAAAGAGTATTAGTTTCAGCCCAACACTCCACTCCCTATTTGTTTCAGTGCATACATATATATAATAATATATATATCATTATATTGGGTCACCTTCAAAAGAGAAGAGGTGGGCATGCAATAACAAACTATTGGCATATCTATTTGAAGTTCCACTTTCCAATCTCAGGTTGGTTTACTAAGTAATCAATCAAGATGATTGAAGATTGTTTCTGGGTCCTGGTGTAACACTAACGCACTAGCCAACATGCATATATTAAGCAAAAAGAGGCACTCTACTATCTATTGCACTATATTTCCATCAATCAAGATTGACTTTCGTCTTGATTTACAAGGCGAATTTTTTTTTGTAACTATAGCGAATCAACAACTCATTGTTGTAATTTGGGCGAGGCCAAAGATCAAACCTTCTAGCTTCCACTATTACATCAAGAGTATATCCAACATTCCACAAAACAAATATACCAATAACTTATGACTTAGAAAGAGCTAAGATGTCCCAACCCCACAAAAGTAGGATCTATTCTAGGAGTCGCCTACAAATTCATTTGAATCAATTGAACTACAAGGCAGGGACCTACCCCACCATTGGTGTCACTCCATTATAGACGTTTACTCGTGCACCCCTCTACATAATAGTTGAACCGTTTTGAGGCTAACTTCAAAGGAGTATGGAAATCTATTTGGCGAGAAGTGAAATGAACAAGTTTTCAATTGATTTTGTGGTACGAAAAGATGTCCACCCGATCTATCTATTTGTATAGTTTTGAATCCTCCAATTCAATTAACACAACAAATCCAATGAGTCATCATGTTGGCCCCCACCTTTTCCCCTACTGCCGCTATTGGCTGGCATGGTTTCATATTGGAATGTTTGCCGGATCAAGAAACTTCATCTCTATATACAATACGTTCGACAAATCGTCAAATACCAATGACTCAAAACATATTTGTATCCCCCTTGTCCACACTAACCTAAGCCCTTCTTGAAGTTGCAAGCACATGAGTGATGATGTGTGTTTGCATGTGTCCACTACAAATTGAGACCTTTATATGGTGATGTTTTTGGTGGGCATGTCATTTCATCTTATGCATTCTACATTTGGCAGATGTGAAGAGACCCTTCTAGGCTCATTGAGCCCGAATGAGTGAGGGCCCCCGCTATTACATTTGTGTATGTGTAGCAAAGGTTGGTCCTTCATCTATCGACCAAATAGATCAATATATAGATATTTATATTTATTTTTCCTTCCAATAGCATATGTTGGATGTGATCGGAGGGTGATTCAATAATAATAGGTGGGCAAAAGGGCGGGCAAGAATGGGACAAGTTGTGGTTGATACCTTTTTACGTCTATGTGTTTGCTTGGAGGATGGCCTAGGGTGGGCCACCCACTCTTTCTTCATGGATTACCTAGCCAACAACATTTATCCCTATAGCACAAAGTACAAATGTTGCTCATATGTTCGTTGTTCTTTCGATGTCCTGTCTATACGAAGCTCCCTATATATACATTATAATGGACGAATGGAACCCACCCATTCGATTACAGTGACTATCCCTACAAAGAAGCTTATATCGCTGCGGCATGAAATGCGCCACTCAGTGTTGTTCTTTTCCTTTGTCATGCTCTAGCCTTATTCATTTGTGATTTCGATATACATACATACATACATACATATATATATATATATATATATATATATATATATATATATATATATTCTTTGTGTTACTAGTAAGCAATGGGTAAGTAGCAAAGCAACTAATATGAAGAGTTCTATTTATGTTCTTTCTTTCTTAAAGTAAGAAGACTATATCGATTAGGGTAGCAAGACCATAGAGAGACCACAGGGTACTTCACTTATTGAATACAAGTTTGTGTTAATCAAAGAAGTGTTAAGAAGTGGTGTGTTTGAATCAAAAGTGTGTTTAGGGCAACAAAAGTGTTTGTGTGTCCTGTCTATTTATGCACTCTTGTGTGTGAAACTATAGTCTACATGTCATTAGGGTAATTCGGTAGGCGCCCTATGGCGCAAACTCACAACACTAGTTGAACAAATTTTTGAGATTTCAGAGTAACCATGGAGTCGCTCGTAAAAACATCAATCTATGCCCTCAAGCTCATCACTTATTTCAACACAAACTCACTAATAAATGCAATAAAAGCCAATTGAAATCCACTTCTTAACCCTCTTGGTGACAAATAAGTGAGACAATGGACTTCCTCCCATAGGCCACCAAACATCATGTCTCTACGAGATCTCAGAGGCATTGTACTATACAAAGGACTACCCACTAGATTAGCTTAAGCAACCAAAGATCACAAACAAGCCCCTAGAGCTCATCTAGTATTGTACAAACAAGCCCCTTCCACTCTGGGTACTCTATAGAGGACATCATCAAGGTCGACATTAATCCCTTCGTAGTGATTTAAGGGTCAAAGGGTTTTTCCCCTCAACCTTATATATTAGGAGAGAGAATTCATTTCACTCTATGGTTCACCTAGGATTGTACAGCCAGGCCCTTATGCTCTAGGTACCCTCTATAGGACATCATCAAGTTCCACATCGACACCTTAACAATGATAGAAAGAGACAATGGTACTTCTTCCTCTTCCTCTACTAGTATTTCCTTATTTGCAACACTGATATTAAAGTTGCACTAGGACCTTGCAACTCTTAGGGTTCTCTGCTGTATTTGGATCCTACTAGTCTCTTTTATTGTTGCGTATTTTTTCCTGATTTTGCCAGTGTTTCAGCTTTTAGGAGTGTCCTTTCCTTCCCATCATATTTAGCTTTTAAGAAACCCTCCCATAGTCAATTGATGACTTCTTGTATCCTCAAATCTCATTGATTTTTTCTTGATCATAATTGTATCTTGTAATCCATTCCGAGCTATTCCAAAAAATATTAATGTTTCTCAGTTTTCTTACAATTAATGGCAAATATGAATTTGTTCAGAACTAAGGAAACAAAACATACAGTTTTGTAAAATTTTGGAGACTACTAGAAATAATCACATTCAATCATGCCTTGCTATGTTTAATTTCTCACTTCGTTGACACCGATATGCTAGAAAGACCATCAAATCATTAGTTCTTGACACGGAGACAAAATCCACTCTCACTAACAGACTTGCCGTGCTATCTTAATATATTAAAAGAAAAGGTCATAAACAATTATTCAAAATTCCTAGGTCGTTGTAATCACCAACAAAATGATAAGGAATTGTACCATGACCAGTAAATTCTAATAACAGTTTTGTGAACAATCCTGCTTCTAGTAATTATATTGTTCGCACAATTCAAAAGAATCCGTCTCAAAATTATCAGCATGCACATTGTTTCCATATTTCAAAACAACGGAAGCAATGTGACCTCATCTCAAAACAAACAATTTTAGTCGGATCACAACATTACATGTCATTAATTAAAAAAAATCCTAATACCACTTAATAGTGCAGTTTGAAAGAATGACCTGAAGTTCCTGCTTGGCTGCAGATACCAGGAGGACCTGTCCTCAGAAAAGATACTGACACTTGCTCTCAAATAGCAGTTGAATAGTCACATGAGAAGAAACCTGCAGTATACATCCAAGATAAACCTGAACAATACGAACTAGGTACTCGATTCAGCGCAGTTGCATAAAAAAATATTCAAATGGTGGTAGCATACAAAACTAAAGCTTTTAGATTGATTTTCAGATTTCCGGTGTACCGTGAAATTACAGTATTGTAATAGTAGATGAATGGACGGAGAGCCACAGCAAGAACAGAGACCCACAAAGTCTGTTCCACTCGCTTCAGGTTATGCACATAGAAGAGTGTAGCAGTAGCTGAATTAAGGGCTCACTTCCTCTTGAACATATTATCCCTCAACGGGTCCTGATAATTTGATAATATGAACATCAGCATTCGTGTTGTTGAGCTTGCAGCACTTCAGTTCCTCAGTCACCAATCCAAGAAGTAGAATATGGAAACCCCCATTTATACACCTCCAGATCCAAACCATTTCAACGGAGAATATCATGTGCCCCATGTTCCACAGGCACTGGCATTCACAAGTGCCTATATTCGAGCCTTGTGGGTTGCAGAACACGTCCAAAGAGAAATGCCAAAAAACAAACACTTTGTGTAAAAGCATTGTAAACTCTCCATGGAGGAGGTGATGATGGAACTCAAATTCAGAGACACTAAGACTAAAGCCTCCTGTTATACAGCTACATAAGAGTGAAAGCCCTAATGACAATGTCAAACCCTAAAGTCACTAACTCAATGTCCCTCTCAATGCTTTTTGAATACAAACAAAACATATACTTTCTGGTTCCTAGCATGCTTGAAAACACCCACGACAGCCACTCAGCTCGAAATAAGTCTCTCATGAAGCTCCTTAATCTAAATTTTAAGTGGAAACATCCCTTTCTAGAAGGCCTCAGCATAGCTCAGTATTCGTCCATCTCCCAATTAGAGCTGATCAGCCAACATCCTGCACAACCCATTTAACCTTAAAATGCACATTGTCCAATTCATGGAGTAGAGCAGAGGAGGACCCTGTCAGCTTCCTCTTATCAATCACTTCGTCTTAAAAAATTGGTCTGCAAAGTGAGCATTGAAGCAAAACCCCACAGAGAAAAATAGCAACAGCGTTGCTTCCATATATATGGCAGCCAACGGGGAACCAGAATTCTCCTCGGTTACTCAAATCACAGAACGACAGTTCCCTAGCCTGTCTCTCTGTTGCCCTTGTCTATTTAGCTGTTCATCTTTCTCCATTATGGCTTCAAAGTTCAATGCATTGGCAACGAATGTTTTGGGACCTGATTAAATTGTTCTGATCGATGCATTCCTTGGTAGCGCCACTCAGCTCCTTAATCTGAACTTAACGTGTAAACATTCCGTTCTACCAACGTGTAAACATCGCTTTCCATAAAAGAAATTTTGAAACAGATAAAATTAACTTTAATTTTGTCCGAAAAACTTCCAACGTGTGCAGGTATGTTTTGATAGGCTATTTAAGTCTGTTTCGTTGGTTAATATTATTTAGTGTTTTTCGTAGATCATCTATTTCTGTGCGTTTAGTATTAAAAAAAAAATAGTAATTTTGATTATTACGTTTTTTATTGGATTTATTACTATTACATGCGGTAAAAGTGAATGAATTTTGATTATTTCGTTTTTTCTTTATATATTGCTATTATATGTGGTAAAAGTGAACTTTCAAATTTTTAAAAAAAAATAATGGTTTTCTAATTAAGTGTAATTTTATAGATTAATTTAACTTTATAGTTTTGTAGTTAAAATTATAATTATTAATTTTATTTTTTTTATTTTTATAATTTTAAATATTTACACAAGTTAGGAGTGTCAGTGATCTCATGACTCACATCTCCTAAGAAACAAAATAATTTAAATATCTAGAGACTTGCACCATTCTTTTTTTATTCATTTTATTTTATTTTTGACCCACCCAAAATTTACAACATTGTTGTCATATTGAGCTCAAGAGATGCCATAGGTTATGTCATCTCAGGACTCACATTATCTAGCAAACAAAAAAATTTAAATATTTAGAGATTTTCACCTCTTTTCTTTTTTTCTTTTTTTTTTTAACTTTAATTAGTTTTTTACCTTAGATTTTCAAGTCTAAATGTTTATGTTGGCATTACAACATTGCTTTGCACCTCTTATTTTTTTTTATTTTTTTAGACCAAGTCAAAATGTTTATGTTGACTCTCCTAATCGGGATGTGGGACGATGTCAGAGAGGCAAGGCTGGGATGTGATATGGGTAGTACGAAGGCCTTAACAACCGCCGCCCCCCACATGTTCAAGGCAGGGGGTGCAGTGTCCTTCAGAATGAATTCATGGATGGTGAGTGGGCAAGGTGGCAGAGAAAGGAATAAGGAAGGGTGGTGGAGAAGGTTAAGCCATTCGATGTGCAAGATAGGAGAGAGCAGCTATGGAGACGGGAGGCAACTCAGAGCTAGGGAGGGGCGAAGGCAAGCAAGGAACCTTAGCTACGGACAAGAAACGAATTCCCGGTATGTATTTTGGTCATGCTCCTATATTGATTCCATGATCTGGTTGGGGTTCTGTTGGGGGGAAGGGAGGGGCAACCAGTCATCGCAATGGGGATTAGCCTTGTATGGGATGCATTGGGGGCGGAAAGAGTATGCCATGGCCTGAGTCTGCTTCTTGATTCTATCCCAATTGAACCAAAACCTTGGTTGCGGAATTGGCAATTGCGGGCTGAGAAGATATGCAAGTCTATCCTCAATCTCTTAGGTCAGGGGAATAAAGGATAGTGGGATTGCCATTTCTAGGGTGTTGGGTGCCAAAGAGAGGGGCATGAAAGAACTAAGGGCAGGGGGATGGGAATTCAGCCATGACAGAAGGATGGAGAGAGACCCTTGGAAAACTGGGCACCCGCATAGCACTGACGGCGAAGCTAGGGATCCCAAGCAGCAATCTGGACAGAGGGGCAAATAAAGCCATGGCTCAAATCTGTTGGCTGAGTGTGCAAAAAGCGGGTATAATTGCAAGCGTCCTACCAACCTCTAGGCGGCCTGTGGAATTGGCTCCAGATGCAACGGGGCGATCAACAATTGAGCCACAACAAGGGGGAGGGGTACTATGAGGAGTCTTGGGAGAAGAGTTTGAAACCCACTTACCTTGGCCACTTACAGGCTCTAGGCTACCTTAACACTCAGGCGGAGAAGTATGTAAGAGCGGCATTGTATGAATGGCACAGATGGGATGCTGAGCATGGTTTTTGGAACCTAACCTCATTTGGATGTCAACGAGGCTACATTTCACAGGTTATGGCTCGAGCAGCGAGAGGATGAGGGCGTTGCAGGAGAGGTCTGACCCCCCCGAACAGACAAGGGGCTGAGCACGTCGGAGGCTCGCAGGGGTCATAAGCTTGTCAAGCACCTCATAGCAGAGGCTACAGTGGCATACCGAGATGGGACAGACACGGGAATTCAGAAGCTGATCAAAGATTGGGAAGTGGAGGTTAAACAAGAAAGTGAATTAGAGGAAGAACTCGACAATTGGAGGTCGCTGGTCCCAGACCCAGGGAATACCCGTGGGAGAATCACTCAGTTTAAACACACCCTTTATCTGTATTTCTTAATGAAGAGCCTTCTTGGAAAAGCAATGGAACAAATCTCTATGGGGGTGGCGGTTACAATGCAAGGTCTGCCAAACTATAAAAAAGATATGGAGAAAACCCTTTTCCAGTTGCACAAACAGGACATCAGGATGGATCGAATCGACCACCACATCCCTTGCATTCTGGAGTTGTATGGAATGCCAGGGATGACTGCTGAAGATCCTGCTCATGTTGCTTCTGTCTCAAATGAGCAGAAAGACTAGACCACCATGCATAGTTTTTGTTTATGTGGTTAGCTTTTAATTTTCCTATTGCATATGCTAGTTTTTACAGTTATGTTGTATCTGGACAAGAGATTGAGACTTATCTAGCTTGGCTAGAACGACTGAAACAATTTTGTTTTCGGATGGCTTATAACGCTGATCGGTGACCAACAGACTTGGTTTCCCCTTGAGGCAAGTTGAGGCCACCCGGTCAACCTGTGTGGTGTAAATTTGCCTAATATATAATAGAAAATTGATGTAACTTCCAAGCTTAACAAAAAAAATGTTTATGTTGACATTACAACATCATTGTCATATTAAGCTGGAAAGCACCTCTGAGCACAATAAAAACAAGATATGTAAAAAAATCTTTATACAAGAATAAATTATCTATATTTATAAAACATTGTAAACAAAATTGTCTCCACCCCATTTAACCCTACTTATAGTGGAGTCAATTAATGTATTGAGTCTCGTCATTCATAGCAGAACACCACTATGTTGGAAATTGGGGCAGCTATTGGACGAATTTCCCATAGGAACCTAATTCCCCCATTGAAGCCCCTTCCTGCGCTTGATTGGATAAACAAATATTATTGTTAATTGATTTGAATTAATAAGGTCTTCAACAAGCCAAATTCTCATAACAAAGGGAATTTAAATTGGGCAAATGAAATATTTATAATTCTTCAGTCGGCTCAAATTCAAGGAGGGAAATATTAAATTTAATTTTTCAAATTTGGTCACCAAATAGAAAAAGTTGGATTCATATTGACCCTTCATAGGTGGCAACAACTATAAATTGCCAATCATTGTGGCTCAACCAACTCATATTCGAAGGTTGATACATCTCTTTGGTTTGTATGTCTTTGAGGCTTGCATTACAATTTCAAAGGCTCGCTCTGCAGCTTGCATATCTTTGTCACATAATTCCTTGTGTCTCGTTCTTTATGTGGCTCGCATATCTTAGTGACATAATTCCTTGTGTCTCGTTCTTTGTGTGGCTCGCATATCTCTATGACATAATTCCTTGTGTCTCATTCTTTATGTGGCTCGCTCTATAGCTAGCATATTTCCCGCGACAACTCACTCCTATGGCATCTCACATCTGTGGGAGCACGTTAAGTTTTGTGGTATGGATCTCATTCTATTTATGTTGTGGCAAGGTTGCATTATACCCTATGACAAGCTCACACTATGCACTAAACTTTGTGATGGATCTCGCTCTATTTTTGGGGTGGCAAGCTCACCTATACTCTGTGTTATGTGGCGCGATCTCGCTCTATACTCATGTGGCTCGCAAATCTCTTTGTGGCACATATACTATGTACAATGACTTGATTTATTGTATGGCTCATATTGTATTACAACGACATCGTATTACAATGACATGTGGCATCGTATGTCAATGATATCATATTGAAATGACAACATATTGTATTGTATTGCATATGGCATCATATTACTATGCCTCAAATGAAGTTCAAGTGACCCACTCCAAGATCTCTATGGCTCCAGGCTCCTATGTTCAGTGGCTTGTCATATCTCATAGGCTTGGCTCACATTATGGCTTGCATATATCTATGTGTTATATATGCTGACAGTGACACTTTAGGAACCCCTCGTGATAGTAGGATATTTAGCAGAGTATCTTTCAGTGATAACAATATGTGACAACTTGGTCTATATGTGTATGGAAATGATCTTGACATGGTAGTGTCACTCAAATGTATAGCTCTATAATGATGATATGGAAATAATCATGTATGATAGTAACCCTTGGTATGGTAGTGACCTTGATGACATTAGTGACCCTGATAACTGTGATGACATTAGTGACCTTGATGACAATATTGACATTATCTTGATGATAGTGACAGTGACCTTGATGAATGGTAAGGACAATGAACTTGATATGATAGTGCAACTCTAATATGGATGACAGTGATAATAATATGTCTATAGTAGTGATGTGGAGACATGTGTATACTTGTTTGTTGTTGGATTGGCCCTAGGTGGCCTAATGTGACTAATGTCTCATGATATTTGTACATTGTATCTCAGTTGAACATTTGATGAATATCTAATAGAAGAAGAATATGGTTGGGTTTTCCCCTTTGTGGGGTTTTTCCTTGGTCTCTAACTTAAATCTTGGTGTCTTTATTGTGTATGTTTTTCTTTTGTTGATGTTTCGTTACATTGTTGATATTATTATTCTCTTTGCATAATTACTAATGATGATATGATGTTATCGGGTGAATGTAATTTGAAAATGTTGAAAAAGTTTATAAATGCAATTATCTACAACAGAGAACAATGTAGCCCTAAAAATTAACACATCAGACATAGTAATCCTCCCTAACTCTTTTCATTATAAATTGTGAAGTTTCCTTTACGAGTTTGTGCTTATTTAAATTATGTTTATTGGATAAGATCGATGTTTCATTATTAAACTTTTCTAAGTGACATGGTGTGAGATGAGTAACACTTTACAACTATTAAACATCTCCGCACAACTCTTTAAAGTATTTTTTTTTCTTCAAAACTCTTTTCACTCATAAGGTTTTGGGTGAATTGAAAGATCCATTTTTTTTCAACATTAAGAAACTAACATCTTTATACTAAATAAAGTGTTTAAATCCTTCATAATATATCAAGATATGGATATGTCCAACATTGTTCAATATATCCAAATGATCCAAAAACTATAGATGATAAACATATTCACGTACATGATTAGATAGTGCTAGACAAAAAGTAAAGATATTAGCAGATAAGAAATAGTCCAAAAAACATTAGGCTACCAACACCATATTCTGCCACATAGATAGACCCCAATTGTGCAACCAGTCCTTTCTTTGAGAGAGCATCTGCTTTTCCATCCAATTCCAGATAGATATTCCCAATCCTGATATCGTTGAAGGAGTTCAATAAGTGTCTAACCCTTTGTTTCCAAAGCCCAAGAATTGCAATGTCCAAGTTATAATTCCCATTGGTCCATTCCACCACTACCTTTGAATCCCCATATACCTGCAAATTTTCCAAGCCTAAGAGTTTTGCAAATGAAAAAGCTCCCCATAAAGTTGTAAGCTCCGCTTTTGTATTAGATCATGATCCACATCTCCAATATAGGTTATAAAAGTGTTGTTGCTCCAAGAAAATTATACCCCTACAACCACTAGTGTTTGAGCAAGCAGCCACATCAAAAAATGCAAAGGGATAAACCATCTTCATCAGATATTTTACAACCCTAGGTTTTTGTGACACTGTCTTAGGTCCCTTATCCACAAAATATCCCATAGTTTTATCAAATGTTCTTTGAAATAATAGGTACTTTGTCCTCAAATATCAAATGGTTCTTGCTTATCCTAATGCCCCATGCTATGTATATAGGAAGTGTTTCCCAATCTAGACATACATTGTCTCAATCTTTAAAGTAGGTCTCAATGATTTCCCCATTCCAACTAAACATGAGATTAAGATCCTTCAATGGAAAATGCTCAATAGTTAAAGAAAATGGACACTTAAGAAATAAGTGTGATATATTCTTCTTCTCCTCCATTTAAAGAGCACATATGTCGGATCCAGAAAGCCTCTTTTATAGAAGTTATCCCAAGTTACAACTTTATTACCTTAAACAAATCCACTCGAAAACTTTTAACTTCATAGGGGTTTTCCAATTCCATAATTTTCGATGCCACTAGATAGGGGTTGGGCAAATCAGTGTCGATGTTATATGTCGATGAACCTCCTTAACTGTGATCTTTCCTTCTTCAGTGTTTTCGTTCCATATAAGGATATCTTCCTCAAAATTTAGATAAACTCTAGCCTATTATAAATCCAAAGTATATTCCTTCCATAGATGTGCTAAGTCTTCGAACAATCCCAGGTCGTTAGTTGTCAACCGAATAGTGCCAACATTATGCTCCAAATCCCTCTCCTTAATATGATTAATATAGTAATAACCTCTATTGTGTAAGAGATTAATGATCCGTTAAGGCAAAGTAATAGAGGTGAATCCAATGAAGCCTTCTCTAATCTTAACCCTCGAGCCATCTCTAATTTTCTATTTTATATTCTTGATTATCCAACATTTGACTGATAACAAACATCACCAAATCAAAGATGCATTATGAGTGTCTACGTTAAGAGCTCGTATCCAATCCTCAATCGTAAACTCAGAAAAAATACTTATCCCTACATCTAGAGTTTGTTATTAACCAGCTTAGATCCATTATAACTTCGGATCTACCAAGCACCGAGAGGGATCAAATTTCTTGTGATACAAACCTCTTTTATAGTGAAAAGAGATTTAATCTCACTTTACCCTTGTTGGATTCAAAATTAATATGAATCTGGATTAATTTAATTATTAATTATTAATTATAATTAATAATTAATACTTAAGCCAACAATTAATTATTAATTTTATATTTTTATTTTTAGCGACCCAATCAAAATATTTTATTGTAATTATAATTATTAATTAATTATTAATTTATATTTATTATTTTATTTTATTTGTATTTTTTAATTTAATTTAATCTAATTCTAATTTTAATATAATTTCATTGAATCAAAATATTTAATAAAGCGTTATAATACATTACATTTACGATGTTCAATAGCACTTCTCAAAACAATAAAATTTGGATTTTAAAGAAAGTTTTGGGTAAGATATTTTTCATTCGAATAATTTTTTGGGAAAATAAAAATTATTTAAATGTTTTTCATTTGAATAACTTTTTTGAGAAAATAAAAAAAATATTTAAATGTTTTTCATTTTCCAACTAGTCGTACTCTCTTGGTAATCAATACATATTTCAAAAATACATTCAAGAGTGACTCAATCCTCTGAGGGAGCCTAAGCGTATTTACTTATTTTTCATTTTTCTATTCATTTAAGTTATTCTACAATAATTGTTTGGGATCTCTTTAGTTTAAACAATTTACTTCGGCATCTAAGATTTATTCTTTATATCTTTTTGGCCCACTTATGTATATCTAGTCATACCATCATAGTTATTGGAATCAAATAATTATATTTTAAAATTATATTAGTTATGGGGTTATTTTTCACATATATTTTTTTGACGAGGATAAAAGAGATACACACCATAGAAATTTAACAAGTGTTCTACGGTAGCTATTACCTGCCGTTTAATTTAAGCATAATTGAATAAAGTAAAAAATAAGATTTAATTTTACTATTGATGTATTGATAAACTTATAATGAGTGGGCCTAATGGTTAAGAGTATGTGTTTCCTCTTACGAGGTCACATGTTCAAAACCAGAGGGGGGTAGAGTATGTATGCTTTCGTAGACTTAGCAATCAAATCACTGCACAAAGGTGGGTCCCTTGTCCCACAAACAAGGGGGTCTCATACACCCCTTGTCCCACAAACAAGGGGGTCTCATACACTAATTTGGTGTCTGGCTTGGTCGTGACCTTAAAAATGGATAAAAAAATATCATTTATAATGGTTTTGAGAAGTTGTCTAAAAAAATTTCAAGTACTCATAAAAAAATAGATGTAAATTAGTCATTTATTATTTAAAAGCCTCTCAGTTACTCGTGATTGTCAACATTTAACTATATATGAATATGGTTGTCTATGATAACTATGGAGGAGCATTGTATCCATGGTTATCCATTGTTGAGGTTGTTTAAGGATGGATGAATATGGTTGTGTTGTTGCCCGTGATTGACCATGATTGAGTTTATTTGACCATAGTTAATTATGGTCAACCATGGTTGATTATGGATGAACATGGTTGGCCATGGGTGACTATGGGCTAATGTGGTTGAGTATAGTTGTTAATGTTTAACTATAGATGAATATGGTTGACAATATTGACTATAGTTGATAATGGTTGAACATTGTTGAATTTGATTGACCATTATTGAGGTGGATTGGCCATAGTTGACGATTGGCCATAGTTGACCATTATTGGGTTTGTTTGACCATTGTGCCAACACATAGCTATAGATGTATATGGTTGACCATGTTGACTCTAGTTGATTGTGTTGCCCATGTGAACCATGAAAAACCATGGTTGAATATGATTGAACTTGTTAACCATGTTATATTATACTTATGATCCCATTAATTTAAGCTACATAAATCTCATCAATAGAAGTAGAATCGGTTGTGTTGGGATTTTGAAAATATCTTTATTTTTGTGCAAAATAGAACCTAATAAAACTTCAAATTTAATTATATTAAATTTAAAATTTAATCATATCAAAATTTATAATAATATAACTTTAACACAATAAAATAAATAATATTATATTAATAATATATTATTAAAATAATTATTAGAGTTAATAAGTCATTCACTAATTATATTAAGTTTTTTTTTTTCATGAAATCATTATTTAATTATTATAGCAATGATTTATTAAAAATATTTTTATAATAAAAAAAAATAATTATAATATTAGAATTATTAAAACATATTTTGTAAAAGTTAAATTATTTAATTGTGGAAACTAGATTATAGAACATATTTATGAATTTTGTATATGATTTGTTAAAAATTTAAAAAATGCGACACATTAAAATTTGTGGATAACTTCATACTCAAATCAATGGGTTCTTTGTTTAAAGTTCGTTGATATTTTTTGTTGTTATTACTCGTAATCCACCATTCCCATGATATGACTTGTTCTCCCTTGATATCCAATTATGTGTTTTCAGATTCCTTCCATGCCACTTTATGGTAAAGTAAGGGTAAACGTTTAAAGAAAAATTGGTATTCTTTAGTGGGGAGTTGAGACACAGTGGTATAAGTTAAAGGACCATACAAATTAACAATAATTAATTATATTAAATACGGAACATTGATTTATGTACTGGTATCAACCATAATTCTATAACAAGAGATAGTCATGATGATGTTATTTTAAACATCTACCACAATGTTGTATTAATAAGGAGAGAGAATATTTTGATTGACATAGTTGAAGTTAATAACAAGTCCACTCATCGTACTCCGCTCATTGTATTCCTGCAGCAAGTTTGTCAAGGTACTTGGCAATAACATGTTAAAATGAACGACTAATCCGATTTTAGATAAATAAGAATAAAATAATTCACAAAAATTAGAAAATAATTTTTTTAAGTTACACTTTTTCTAAACTAAAAAAAATTGACATGTTTGACTGAATTAATAAGTAGTCAACTTGATACCCAATGTGTAATACTTGCCTAGGTGACATGGATAATAATTGGATACGAGGAAAGTTGTCCCCAATTCTTTTTATCCTAGTAACTAGTGTGAAGCACGAATTCTTTGATACCACTCTAAAAGTAAAATTATGTAGATCTTGATGCCACAATGCAGATACCTACCATTATATTTCACTTGCATTTTTTAAGGAATTTATATGTTTGGTTTTTCTTAGTTTGAAGTCTATTATGTAGTTGTTTTTGGGTTTTATATGAGTTTATAATTGTAAGTGCTCTAAGGTGGCTTGGAGATTGTTCTCCATTATGGTTTTCTTTGTTATCAACTTTATGGATATGATCATTAATTTTATACATCTGATCACTTGGGGCTTCCTGCTTCCAATAATTTGTAGATTTTGTTGATGTTATTTTATATGTTTTATTTAAATTTTTAAAGAAACATATAACAAACTGTTATAAGCAAACAACAATATAAAATGGTATCATAACAAACGATAGAAATTCAACACGACCTTATAGTTTTAAATCAATGGCATATCATTAGATAAGAATGGTAACTTGGTGATGCAGGAGCACCCGAGTGAAAAGGCAACAGCTGGGAAATGTTTTTATTTTATTTTATTTTGTTGGACAGAGAAGAAAACATTTTGAGTTTCTATTTTATTTTGTTTCATTTAAAATTAAGGCTGACTTAGCCATTGTTTATTTTTAAAATTAGGCAAGCAAATCAAAATAGGATTAGTTAGGGACTTGTTTAAAGAAGTTGTTAGACAACTGAAAAGTAACTGAGGAACAGTTTCTCAACTGTAAATAAATTGCTAATAATGCATTGAAAAGGAAAAACCAGAGCTCATGGAGGGGCTGTCGTCTAGAGAGGAGAGAGAGCTCATAAATTGTAACTTACAACTATTTTGAATCTCCATAGAAACAAACAATTCTAAAAATCTGTCATTAAGGAAGTAGAGTAGTTTTATTATTTTTCCTTGTGCATAGATGTTTCAGGCCTCGAAATGAAAACAAGACAGTGAAACAATTTATTAAAGAATTCGAACAGCATCAGCAAGAATCTTGTAACAGGAACCATCTCAAATCGAGAACCAAATAGAGGTACACCAACATATATATTTTTTTCCTTTTTCCTCAGCAAAACTCTGAGTACCATTATATTAAGCACTTCAAGCATTTCCTGTACATTTCATTTTCATTTCCCATTTAACAGTTCACTTTACAAAATCTATAACACTGGAATCATGGAGGGTTTTGAAACCCATACAACCAAAAACGTTATAGTTCACAAACTAAATGCCAATCAAACAGTGAGGGCACGAACACCTCTAGAACCACATCCATACATGGAGGAATCGAAACCCCAAGGGTTGTAACCGATTACAGACAGAACAAGCAACAAAGCAATTATAAACAGAGCAAGCAATAAAGCAAGCAAGAAACAACTACAGCCATGGAAAGACCCTACCCGAGTTTTCCCTAAGCCCGCGAACAGTCCCAAGGACGAAGTCGTGGAGCAACGTCCCCTTGGAAGGACCTACACCTACCATAGAATAGGGCAACGGTTAGATAGGGCCGCAATACCAAAACACAGTGAACAACTAACCAGAAAGAGGAGCGAGGGTTTTACCTGGAGGAGGACCAATTCCACAACGGAGGATGAGAGCTGAGACCCACAACAGAGGGTTTCTCCCAGTAGAAGTGCGATGAACGCATTCTGCCTGCTCACCAGGGATCCAGAACGTTAGAAACTCAAAAACGAAAGGTGACATTGCAATTGGAACGAGAGGATTACTTGAGAGCGAGATCGTTGAGCCGTCCTGTGCAGCAGTTAGGCAGGAACCTATGTTTGCAGAGCCAAACCATCACCATAACCAACATCAAACATACAAATCACCACAAAACAGAGCAGAAAGAAAGCTTGAGCCAAATGACAAAGACAAATAGACTAGCGAGTGGAAAATGACCTGAAACCCTCCAAAAACTAGAGAAGTGAACAAACCACAGGGAACAACAAAGCACAACAAACCACCATATGGGACAAGCAAGGTACGATACTTACCAACCATTGCAAGAACCAGGTGAAAGCACCAAGCACCCACAAAGCCAAACCATAGCAAAGAAGAAATGAATTCCAAATACCCTCGGTGAAAGTGATAACCCATAGTTGCAAGCTCGAGGCCAGTACAAAGGGCGGGCAGAATACTATAAACCACATTAAAGCCATATACCAAAACCCTGCCACTAACTTTAATTCGAAAGCGAAAGAATTAAACGGTCACAACTACGTGTCCCTCCTTGGAATCGCCACCATTTTTTTGGTATCATAGTAGATTGTTCCTTTCTCTCAGTAAAGATGGAGGTAGGAAGAAGGGGTCAAGGAAGAGCCATCAGAAGAGTATCAGATGAAGGGTTAAGAGAGGAAACTAGGAATTTAACTGCACATTTGGCAGCAATGGAAGCAGGAAGGCATAGAGATTTGGAAGGTGGAGATGACAATGAGGAGGAAAACATAGCCACGACGGATGGGTCAGATGACGAAGGACCAGAGATTAAACTATTGAGGTCAGTTTTGTTGGCTAGAAACAAGCCAAGACCGAAGCTCTCTAATTATGATGGCAGTTTGTCCACAAAGGCATTGTTAGACTAGATAAGTGAACTAGATAAATATTTTGAATGTGAAGAAATCAGTGAAGACAAGAGGATCAGGTTTGTTGTCACCAAGTTGAAGGGACATGCAGCACTATGGTGGGACAATGTACAGGCAAAAAGGAGGAGATTGAACAAACGATTGATTAAAAAATGGGATAGGATGGTTGCTAGAATGAAGAGCAAGTTTCTGCCTAAAGATTATCAAATTGCCCTTTATAGACAAGTACAGAACCTGAGGCAGAGAATGACGACCGTAAAGGAATATACTGAAGAATTTTATAAAGTTAACCTGAGATCTGGTTATGTTGAAGATACCCCTGAGAAAACAACGAGGTTTGTAAATGGTCTATGGATGGAGATCCTAAACGAAATTAGTATTCTTTCCCCTAAAACCATAGAGGAAGCTTATCAGAGTGATTTGAAGTCGGAGGAAAAGATTGCTAGGAAACAAAATGCCAGAAGAGGACGTGGTTCTGGCAGAGGTCGGGGACAGACCTTTGGCAGAGGTAGGACAACGAACAGTAATGAAGAGGGCAGTAGTTTGAAGACTTCGGGACAGACTGAAAGGGAAGGTAACACTAGAGGAGGAAGGTCATACCAGCGAGGAAGAGGTAATGGCAGAGGCATAGGAAATGCCTATTAGTGTTACAAGTGTCACGAGTGGGGACACAGGTCCTTTGAATGTCCTGAAAATGAACAAACTGGGTAGAGGGGAGCATATGTTGCTCAACCCGAAGAATCGAAGGCACCACCACAGGAGGTGGAAAATATGCCAGAAACTAGGGAAGCCTTGGTGTTGAACAAGGTATTATTGAAACCAGCTAAGGAAGTAGTTGATCAAACATAGAGGAAAGCATTGTTCTGGACTGTGTGCAAGTCACATGGTAAATGTTGCAAATTAATCATAGACGGTGGAAGTACTGATAATGTGGTAGCCACTAAATTGGTGGGGAAATTGGGTTTGAAGAAGTTGAAGCACCCAACTCCATATAGGGTGTCTTGGTTGCAGAAATGTCACCAACTGCTGGTCAATGAGCAGTGTGAAGTAGAGTTTCTTACTGGCAAGTACAAGGACAAGGTGACTTGCGATATCATGCCTATGGACGTGTGCCATATTCTGCTAGGTAGACCATGGCAGTATGATAGGAAGGTCATCCATGATGGGGAAACAAATTGTTACAAGTTTGTTAAAGATGGGATAAAGCATACGCTAGTGCCCATGAAGGAGGAGGATGATCCGGAAACCAATGGGACAAAAGCATTACTGTTAGGCAGAAAAGAGTTTCTGCGACAGATGGAGGATGGTGAGGTGACATATGCAGTTGTGCGAAGGCCAAAACCAATATTGATCCATATTGAAGTCACTGACTTACCTAAAGAAATACAGGACATGATGCAGGAATTTAGTGATATTGTGGTAGACAATCTCCCGGACAAATTACCACCGAAGTGGAGCATTAATCACCATATTGATTTTATTCCAGGAGCCAGTTTGCCAAACAAGGCTGCTTACCGGATGAGTCCGAAGGATAATGAAGAAATCCGGAAAGAGGTGCAGGAGTTGTTGGATAAAGGATTGGTTCGGGAGACTTTAAGCCCTTGTGCAGTTCCAACTGTTTTAACTCCCAAGAAAGGAGGTGAGTGGCGAATGTGCACTGATTCCTGGGCCATTAACAAGATCACTATCAGGTACAGGTTTCCTTTACCTCGGATGGATGATATGATGGATTGTTTGAGTGGAGCGACATACTTTTCAAAGATAGACTTGAAAAGCGGCTACCACCAAATTAGAATTCGAGAAGGTGACGAGTGGAAGACAACTTTCAAGACTAATGAAGGCTTGTACGAATGGTTGGTTATGCCATTTAGATTGAGTAATGTCCCCAGCACGTTCATGTGGTTGATGAACGAGATGTTGAAGGAATTCATTGGTAAATTTGTGATTGCATATCTAGATGATATACTTATATTCAGCAAGACGAAGGAAGAGCATTTTCGACACGTGAGGTATGTATTGGAAAAATTGCAGCAAAATAAATTACTGATAAATTTGAAGAAATGTTCTTTTTTCAAGAAAGAGTTAATTTATTTGGGATTTGTGATTTTCGGGAATGAACTAAAAATGGATCCGGAAAAGGTTGCAGCTATAGTTAGCTGGCCGTCTCCCAAAAGTTTGTTTACGGTACGGAGTTTTCATGGATTGGCGAGTTTTTAACAGAAATTTATTAAAAATTTCAGTGGGATTTGTGCACCCATGGTGGACACCATTAAGAAGGAAAATTGGCCTTTCCATTGGACAGAAACGACAAAGAAGAGTTTTCAACTGCTCAAAAGAAAAATTACTGAAAAACTGATTTTGAGATTACTAGACTTTATCAAACTTTTTCAAGTTCGTTGTGATGCTAGTGGAATAACCATTGGTGCAGTACTCAACCAAGAGGACAAGCCAGTAGCCTATTTCAACAAGAAACTAAATGAAAGTAGGCAGTACATGTCTTAAGACATGGAATTTTATGCAGTGGTTCAAGCGCTAAAGCATTGGAGACATTATCTGTCGGCCAATGAATTTGTCTTATTTTCAGACAATTCTGCATTACAGTATATTATGCAGCAGCATAAGCTGAACCATAAACATGCGAAGTGGGTGGAGCACCTACAGAGTTGGCATTACGACACAGATTTGGCACTATGACACATGTGTTGTCCTTGATGGCAACTCACTCAGATGATAGATCACAGTTCAAACTCACAAAATGAAGAAAGAGAGGTATACACAGGTTCCCCATTGACCAAGCCGCATATACACACGGGTTCGCAGACCAAAAGGTGCGTATAGGATACACATGCACTTTCACGGAAAGAAAGGCGCGTACATGTTGGAAAACTTAGTTTTGGTCCATGGTATCTGGACTATGGTATTGTGATCCATGGTATTGATCCAAGGTATCTTGTCCGAAGAGTTGACCCCAGGTGTTTGGTCCAAGGTATTGGTTCTAAGTGGTTTTGGTCCATGGTATTGAGTAAGGCCTAAGACTATAAAAGGAGGAAAAGATCATTAGGTAAAGGCACTCAAGCATTGAGTATCTAACGAAGAGCAAGATCTAGAATACAGGTAATTGGGTTATGGTGCACAGCTGGATCTGAATCAAGGATGAACCTAAGCGCTTGATGAAGGATAAGTTCTATTAATGGGTCAAAATCTTAAGGCTTGAAGCGAAGTATCTTTGTGTGGCTTTGATATTTTATCTGAATAATTGGTGCATGTCATAATCTGTAAACATGATGATGTGGGTATAACTGATGTAAAGGTTAAATCATCATTTACAGATATGTACGCAGGTTCACTATAACAAAGGTGTGTATACACATTGGTTCGACATTTCAAAACAACGTATACGCAGGTTTGCCTTGATAAAAGTGCATATGCACGCAGGTTAAACACATTGAAGTAGCGTATACCTCATAAAATATGCTTTAGCTACTTCTGTTTGTTGTTGCAATGTTCTGGGTTCTTGCTTGGGTTTTGGTTACTATTACTGTATTCTAGTTAGAGTATTCTGAGAAGTGATTGTTTGATTCAGTTTGGTTGTTGCAAAGGAAATTGGTTGATGCAGATATATTTGATGTTTGATTGATGTTATTGATGGATCTAGTCTGAAAATTTATGAAATGTGGTCCCTGGAAGAAAAGAGAAGGTTGTAGCCTTTTGTAGGCCAGCACCTACGTACTAGTAAACACATCAACTAGTACAAGAGCTAGGGGGTTGTAGCTCCCTTCTAGGAGAAGTTGGAGAATGAGAGAAGGTTGTAGCCTTCTGCAAGTAGAAGCCTGCGTACTGGTATAAGACTGCACCAGTACAAAATTTGTAAAAAGAAGTTTCTTATTAAAAGGAAGATAAAGACGATTGCAGCAGGTGGTTTTCACCCACATTGGGTTTCCACCTTATATCTTGTGTTCATGTGTGTGATTATCTATTCTGTTTTTACTGCTTCTGGTTACTGTTTATATGGTTATGATGCACAGATTAAGGATCAACATATGAAGAATTAACTAAATTATAAGTTTACAGGGTATACACTAGTTGCCTTACATACAGTTGTGTATACACGCAAGTTTCATTAATTGAAGTAGCGTATATGAATCTGAATATGAAAATGAAATATTATTGACTTGCTAATGCTCATTCACCACCCCCCCCAGTATTATTTCCAACAATTGGTATCAGAGCAGGTCCTTCAAAAGAAGCTTGATCCCTTGAAGGAAGATCTATCATCATCAGTAACTACGAAAGAGAGGGATCCATTAGACCGCCAATATTTAATGGGAGCAACTTCGTTTATTGGAAGGTAAGAACCACAGCCTATCTTCAATCTCTTGGAATAGATGTTTGGGAAATCGTGGAAGGAGGATATAGATTTCCATCAGCAATTCCTACAGATACGGCAGGGAAAAAGCAATATGAAACCAATGCCAAGGTTGTCAATACATTAATGGGGAGTCTGTCACAATCAGAATTTGTCAAGCTTATGTAGCTCAAAACCGCCAAAGAAATATGGGACAAGATCATTCTAAGCTATGAAGGAGACAATCAGGTAAAACGTGCAAAACTACAATCGCTTAAAATTCAATATGAAACTCTCAAAATGCACAATGATGAAAGTATAACTAATTACTTCCTACGTATAGATGAGATTGTTAACTGCATGAGAAACTTGGCTGAAGAGATAAAAGAAGTTACTTTAGCTGAAAAGGCTTTAAGATCCCTGTCTACTAAGTTTGAATCAAAAGTTTCTGCCATAGAAGAAAAGCAGGATGTTTAGAGTATTACTATGACATAGTTGCACAGAATCTTAACTACTTTCGAAATGAGAAAAGGAGGTCCATCAGATATGAGAGAAGCCACATTAAAGCTTCAAGAAGAGAAGAGTGTAGTGTCTTATCTAGGGTGCTAGACTGGGCTATATTTATTATCGACCAGGGTGCCTAGACTTAGAGGCGTGTGCCTAAAATATATAGACATAAAGGATCTAATCTAAGTCTAATTTTCCTAATTACAATGCTATGATTTGATCCAATATCAAACTAAATCACCCTATGTATCACTATCAACTAAGATTCAATTCATAGAATGCTGTGTACCACTGTAATTAAAGATTTTGGTCTCCTTACAGAGACATCATACATAAAACCTCTGTTCAGTGGCTACTCAACATTCATTAACATTCATTGACAATCATGCAAGATGAAATCGTAAACATAAAGTTCATGACAATGCTTTACAAGGTAACACTGGATCGAATCCCTTACAGGATATGATTCACGATCCAAATGATAATCTATTCAAGCGCATGCATAAACATATAAACAAGCGCATTCATAAATATATAAACATAAACATGAATCGATTTAATTACTGCACATATCAATATCAAATACCCTGACTGTAAATGCAATAAAATAACAACAGTATACCATGTACGCAGGGCCCGTCCGCGTTCTTGGTATACTGAGCTTCTTATCCAACGATCACCAAATCAAAGCAACGCAACCGTGATTGTAATGCAAGTCTGTTTGTATTAAAATCGAAACTCTGTTCGTGAAGAAACAATAATGATAAAAACGTAACCAACCATACAACCGGTTCAGAACTTATATTTACATATGGTTTCACATCTCTTGAAAATGGATGTACATTCATGAGCAGCTGTTGCCGCTTTTACCAAAACACGATTTTGAAAATGTTTCTATCCTAGCTGACATATAAAAAAAGGGAAACAAACTAAAATCGATTTGGATTGTGTGTTGTTGCTGCCTTTGTCGCCAACATGCCATAGTTGACCAATCGTTGACCGCGCATGTAGGAGGGTTGATTCCGCTGCGGGATAGGTGTTCGTCCATGCTTGAACATTCCGCTTTTCATCCATACCCTTCGCTTTGGCCTGGCTGTCATGCCACATGTCAAACAATAAGCCATTTACAGGATGTTGGAACTTCCTGTAGTCATTTTGCCCAAAAACTCCTAATTCATTAACACAAAACCCTTAAATCAATTTAAATGCAATTTAATAACTATAAGACTATTAATTAATCAATTTCCAAGGGATCTGAGAGATAAATGATGAAAAGAGGTAGGAAAATGTCATGTTTTGGGAGGGAAAAAGGGGTCATAGAATGGTACCAACAAAGAGCTCAATGAATCAGGACATATTTCAGAAGGAGAGGAAGAAGCAAACTTTGTCAAGAACCTTTAACGGGGTTCTCGAAGATTCAGAGGTAAACTACCTTTGAAATTTTTTGCTTGTGGAAGAGTCGGTCATTATGCGGCCAAATGTTCTCATAAAGAAAATCTTAATAAAGGTAAGGAATCAACAAAATGGAATAGAAAACAGAATGTAAGTAAGAAGAGCTACTATACGCATGAAGATAGTGATGGTTTATCAAATAGTGATGAAGATGAAAATAGTAATGATTATAGACTTCTTATGGCTTTTGAAGATGATGATTTCTTGGATGCTTTAGATGAAGATGACCTTTATGAAGAAATCTCTAAAATCAAAATCTGTTTAGAAGAAAAGAATATGATTATAGATACTCTGACATTCCAACTTGTTGAAAGAGAAAAACACAATGAAAAACTAGAATGTGAAATTGTGGGTCTAAGAAAAGATATTGAGAAAACAAAAGCTCTCAATCTCAGATTTGCTAAAGGATTAGAAACTTTAGATGAAATTATCAAAGTGCAGTGTTGTCCTCTGATAAAGATAGGTCTTGGATATACTAAAGAAGCATCTCAAGCGCAGAAGCCGTCAACCTCCACTAAAAGCTATCTTGATGCAGCAAAGAGAAGTGAACAGTTTAACAATCGTCAGCAAAGGCATAAAGCAGATCACCAGGTAAATCAGGTTCAGTCTACTTCAAGGATGAACAGAAGCTACAACCAACCTCAGGTAAATCATACTCAATCTGTTTCAAGAATAAACCACCAGGTTAGTAGGTTCGATAATCGCAGGAACTTCTTTAATGGCCAATGTTTTTCATGTCTTAACTTTGGACACAAAGCTGCTCAATGTGTTGCTTACAAGACCATCATGACTAGAGAAGCACAAAATCAAAGGAATGTGATTGGGATCATGAAAAGGACCTACAATAACTTTTCTCCTCTTGAAAATGAAATAGAATGCTCTATCTGTAACAACTTTGGTCATGAAGATTCTGAATGCAAGATTAAATTTCGGCAAACATCTCAGAAGGAGCAAACTTCATTAGGTCCCAAAACATGGAGAAATAAAGAACCGCAAACAAAAATATGTGGTATAGCCTTGTATACAGAAGGACAAGAAAATAAGTGGTACATCGACAATGGATGCTCAAAACACATGACAGGTGATAAAGAAAAACTTCAGTAATATAATGCCTTAGAAAAGGAAAAGAAGGTCTCATTTGGAAATGACAATCCTGCCGTCATAAAAGGTAAAGGTTTTGTTCTCTTAAAAGAAAACATTAAAGCTGGGAATGTTATGTATGTTGATGGTCTAAAGCATAACCTATTAAGTGTCAATCAAATGTGTGATCAAGGAAATGAAGTAGTATTTCGATCAAATGGATGTGTTGTTCGTGAGCTTGATACAGGAGAAACCATGATCAAAGACATAAGAATTCCAAATAATTTATACATACTCAAGGGAGGACAACAACAATGCTATCTAAGCAAAGATGATGAACACTGGCTATGGCATAGAAGATTGGGGCATCTAAGCTTCCCTCAAATAAGGAAAGCATGCAAATTCCATGCTGTTCGTGATCTTCCTGATATCAGCATTCCAGAAAATACAATATGCAAATCATTTCAATTTGGTAAGCAAACCAGAGCACATTTCCCAGAGAAGGAAGGATCAGCTAGTAAGCCTCTTGAACTTGTTCATACTAATTTATGTGGTCCATCAAGGAAAAATTCACCTCGTGGAGAAGAATAATTTATATTGTTCATTGATGATTTTTCCAGAATGTGTTGGATAGGACTTCTAAAGCATAAAGATGAAGCATTTGAAAGGTTCAAAGCCTTCAAAGTTTTGGTTGAAAATGAATCAGATCACAAAATCAAATGCCTCAGATCTGATCAAGGAGGGGAATTTACCTTGGATGTATTCTTCGACTTTAGTGAAGAACATGGAATAAAAGAGAATTCTCCATCGCAAGGACTCCTCAAAAAAATTGAGTGGTAGAAAGGATGAACAAAACCGTTCAACAAATGGCTCGTGCCATGCTAGATGAGTTTGGAGCTCCTGCAACCTTCTAGGGTGAAGTTGCATTTGTTGTTGTCACTATTCTCAACAAAGCAAACCTTTGGGTAAATAGCACTCAAACTCCACATGAACTTTGGTATGGTAAGACTTCTACTGTAAAATACTTCAAAGTTTTTGGAAGAAAATGTTACATCAAAAGGATTGATGAAAAACTTGGCAAGTTTGAACCCAGAGCAGATGAAGGCATTCTCCTTGGTTACTCTTCCCGAAGTAAAGGATATAAGTGTTATAATAAAAGACTTGGGAAAAATATTGAAAGTATTGATGTTGTGGTTAATGAAGCAGGCAAAAATCCAAAGCAGGTAAAAACCGAAGATTGTGGAGAAGATGAGGATTATCCTTCCACATCAAATCAGACTAATTCTAAAGAAGAAGAAACCAATGAAGCACCAGAAGAACAGATAACGGCAGAAGAAAAGACTCCATCCAGGGATGTTCAGAAAAATCATCTAGAGACTCAAATTTTGGGATAGAAAGAGGCAGGTGTGCAAGCAAGAAGAACTATTACAGAAGCTTCAAGCTATCTAGCATTGCTTTCCTCCGTTGAACCTCAAAATGTAAATGAAGCATGTAAATATCAATGTTGGGTCAAGGCCATGAATGAAGAACTTGAGCAAATTGAAAAGAATAATACTTGGGAATTAGTTCCTATACCTCATGATAAGAATATCATAGGAACCAAATGGATATTCAAAAACAAGTTGAATGAAAATGGTGAAGTTATCAGAAACAAGGCCAAACTTGTTTGTAAAGGATATGCTCAACAAGAAGCTATAGATTTTGAAGAAAATTTTGCACCTATTGCTAGACTTGAAGCCATAAGAATGTTCCTTGCTCTTTCTAGCTTTCAAAAATTCAAAGTATACCAAATGGATGTAAAATCTGCCTTTCTTAGTGGAGACTTAGAAGAAGAAGTATATATTGAGAAACCAGACGGATTCATCCTTGGAAATGATCCAAAACTTGTATGCTGACTCAGAAAGGCTCTCTATGGTCTAAAACAAGATCCAAGGGCTTGGAATTACTGTCTTGACAAATACCTCCATCAACAAGGTTGTTCAAAAGGATCAACTGATAGCAATCTATATACAAAGACTGATAATGATAAATTGCTAATACTTGTTGTGTATGTTGATGATATCATTTTTGGTAGCAATTAAGAAGCCATGAGTCAAAACTTTGCTTTGGTAATGAAACAAGAATTTGAAATGTCCTTGCTTGGTGAGCTCACATATTTCCTTGGCCTACAAGTTCAACAAAATAAAGATGGTATTTTTCTATCACAAACCAAGTATCTCAAGCAGATCTTGAAAAAATATGGCATGGAAGATTCTAAACCAGTATGTACCCCCATGGTAACAGGCTGTAGTCTCAGCTCAAATGATGAATCAGTAGCAGTACATCAACCAACCTACAGATCCATGATTGGTAGTTTTCTTTATCTAACAGGTACCCGACTAGACATCATGCATGCAGTGGGAATAGTTGGAAGATTCCAAGCAAATCCAAAGGAATCACACCTTTAGGCAGTCAAAAGGATTTTCAAATATCTTCAAGGAACACAGAATTTTGGTTTATGGTATCCTAGAG
>APFE030773566.1:36288-56824 GCA_000404065.3 Pinus taeda
GCCCGGTGGTGGCATATTGAAGTTGGCGGATTTGCCCGGTGGTGGTAGATCGGACTTGCCCGGTGGTGGCATATTTCCTATGTGGCTGAATCGCCTATGTGGCTTGAGGTGCCTTTGTGGCTGTGTGTACACGAGAGCTTTGTGCTCAATTGAGCAGGTGGATTGCAGAACACCTGGCTCGGACTCAGATGATTTTTTCTGAGTAGAAGGGGATTGGCGCGCTTTTCGCGCTGACAGCAGCGCCAGGAAGGCCAACTGGCGCGTTTGTTAGGCCATTAATCGCGCCAATGGGCGCGGGTTTTATGTTCAGGATCACGCCAATTCACCTTCAAGGGGATCCGCGGGATCAGAGAAGTTGTGGATCTGTCCGAGGGCGATAGATTGTGTTTTTTGGAAGTTTTGTACATGCAATTCGCCTAATGATGGTGGATTTGACTATCATGACAAGTAGTCATTAAGGGGGGGAGTTGGAAATAATTAATTCCTACTTGTCTACGGTTGTAATTTTCTAATTATGGAGTTTGTTCCTATATAATAGGAATTTAGTTTCTCCTAGTTTAGTGTGTGGTTGAGAGAATCTCTCAACCACACTAGTGTACGTCCAAGATAGAATTCCTATCTTGAGATTATTGATTGTATAAATATGTGTGTAATTTTTACATTCAACAATTAATAGAATATATTATTGAGTGTCTGTTATTTTATCTAATATTTCCAAATATACATGGAAATTGGCGAAATTATCTACATATTCATCACATCCATTCTCTACATTATCTACCCAAATTCCCTAGAAAAGAAACCATTTCATCTATTAACCTCTCCAAATATACACTAAAATTGACAAAATTATCTACATAATATATATTTTTAAAAATTAACCTAAATTATATACTTAAATTACTACACAAAAAAACACTATTTCACCTATTAACCTCTCTGAATATACACAAAATTTAGCAAAATTATCTACATATTCATAACATCCATTTTGAAAGGTTAGCCTGAGAATCATTTCCCACTCATCGAATCTTACTTGAAGACCGCAGTTAGTGCTTCTTGTAGCCTGCGCAGAGGTCTCTTCCTGACTGGAGTTTTTCCATCTCTAGTGCCACCTGTTAGATTGTCAAATACGTTGCCCGTTACCTTATTCGCCACATCATCTGGGATGCGGTCTGCATCAAAACGTGATCAGTAAATAAGAAATTGATCGAGTTTACGTTTCTGTGATTTATATATAGTTTTTCAATTTTTTTAAAACCAATCACTGTGGTTTCGAATTAACCAGTATGGTTTATGGTGCAGACAAAGACCTGGGTTAATTTGAAAAGCTGTAATTTTCACTATTTTTTTTCAAAAATACAATATTACTGGTAAATGTAACATTTCAAACGGTTGAATCTCAATAATCTCAATTTCTAGAAAACTTAAACAGTAAAATTGACATATTAATAAAAAAATTGCTATATATTGACTGTAATTTGAGATAAATACGTTTAAACAAGTTCCGCAAACCACGCCAGGCTTGGCCCATGGCGTTCTTGCTTGTGATAAATCCTGATCCCTGCAATCACAACAATATGTTGGCAGAAAACACAGAGAATGGTAATTACGAAGATCTTATGTGAATCACGATTCTCCGCCTTCACTTATTTAATGCAGTGATGATGTTAAGTTGTAATTCTTGTTAAGGACTCTTTAACTAATTAGCCCAGAATAATTGAGTACGTGGCCTCTCTGGCAAGAAAACATTCAAAACGTTTGGTCATATTTTGCGTAGGAAAGACAAATATTCGCATCTTACAAGAATTTTATTAAAGAATTTAGACTTCTGTGATACATAACATTGTTTAGAAATTTTTCGCGAAAATTTTTTTTTTTGAAAAAGAAAGGAATGAATGCAGCACATCCCAATCCTGAAAAAGAAATATATATTCCAAGAAGGAATAATGCTTTCATATTATATATATATTTAAGAAAGGAATAAGGTTTTTATCATAGATAAAGAAAATATATATGCATATTTTTTCTTTTACATCATGTTGCTTGAGAGTGTATTATACATTTTTGGGGTCATTACCTAAAAGTTTTGTTTTCTATATTTGTTTCTATTTTCCATTAAAAAAACAAATATTTTTTATGGTATTTAAACAAAACATACCCCATCATAGCATGATATGTCTAGATTTCTAAGGAATAAGCTTTTTATTATAGATAAAGAAAATAAATATGCATATTTTTTCTTTTACATTATGCTGCTTGAGAGTGTATTATACATTTTTGCACTCCTTATCTAAAGGTTTGTTTTCTATATTTGCTTCTATTTATCTTATACCTCAAAAAATTTCTATTTTTCTCCTTAAAGCAAAATGTTGAGCACATAATACATGGTATGATATTCCGAAAAAAAAACAAATATTTAGTATGGTATCCAAACAAAACATGCCCCATCATAGCATGATATGCCTAGATGCCTCTAAGCCTTCACGAAGGAAAAAGGTTTTTATTATAGATAAAGAAAAATACATATGCATATTTTTGCTTTTACATTATGTTGTTGAGAGTGTATTATACATCTTTGGAGTCATGATCTAAAGGTTTGTTTTCTATACTTGCTTCTATTTGTCTTATGCATCAAAAAGTTTCTATTTCGCTCCTTAAAGCAAAATGCTCATGCTGAGCACATAATACATTTTATCATATTCCTAAAATAGAAAAAAATATTTGTATGGTATCGAAACAAAACATACCCCATCATAGCATGATATGTTTGGATCCCTGTAAGCTGCTATAATCAAAAGATTGATAGCAAATCGACCCCAGAGCCATGCTGCATCCATCCTTGGATAACCTATTTGCCTTACTATTTTGTTCTCTATAGATGTGTGATATCTAGATCCTTTTGAAGTCATTAATCAACATTGTCCTCTATTGTCAGTTGGTTGAAGAGAGTAGGAGTCTCCATTAAATATTTTATTAGCCCACTCTATAACGGTCTTAGAGTCTCCATGGATGACTAGTTCCTCTAAACCAATCCATTTGGCGCAGAATAGGATGCCCCATAATGAGAGAAGTTACTCCCTTGTATTTGATCCAATATCACTATTCCAATGAAAGTTGAAAATCTGCTCAGGATCTAGATGTATAGCCATGCCTCTACCATAGGTTTCGAAAGATGTGGCCCCATCGAAAAAGGCCACTAGGAAAGAAACCCACATATCCCTATGGAACCGTTTGGAACCTGGATTAAATAGGATTCAAGTTCCTTACAATATCACATAATCCTAGTGTGGGTCCTGATGACATCCGATGGAACTTGCTCGAAAATGAATGTGTTCCTGGCCTACCAAATTCCCCAAAGAATGAAGAAGGGTAAAGACCTATGATGTTTGTGATCCATGATCCACTGCTCAAGGCATGTTTTGATTTCAGACCTTCCCAAATCAGCTCTATAATCCAACAAATTAAGCACTCCAAGCCAAATCGAAATCGAAAATGAGCACTACAAAAAAGGTGTATTACATCTTCTCCTTGAGCCCGACAAAGACTGCACCACCCCGACCCTGTAAACCCCTCTTAATAAGGTTATCCCAAGTTAAAATGTCATTGTATATCACCAACCAAATGGAGCATTTGAGTTTATAGGGAGTGTTCCATCTCCAAGACCTGTTGAACTAGATGAAATGTTGCTCTGTTGCTTTAACTCGAGTAATGATTGAGTATGCCTATTTAACCTAACCTTTGTGAAAACCTCCATTCCATATTAATCTATCCATCTTTGCGGTAAGGAAAATCCCAACTAGCTTTAGTTTTAAAATATAGTATTTCCATTCATGAGCATGTTGTCCCGACAACCCAAGCACCCGTGCATCTTTCCAACATGTAGAATGTAAATAGGATGCAAGAGAGACAACAATATCTTTGAGGACATAAATACCGAGATAATGTAAAATAGTGATGAAGAGATAATATAGGGTATGAGTATCTTCCACTCTAAAGAAATATTCTAAGTTGATTTCTTGATCTGGATTTAAACAGGAATGCAAGAAATTACAAATATAACCATAAATACATATATGCAGTGGAAATAACACTTCATTTCATTAATGTAAAATACTAAAATATGCTTACAAACAGAAATGGAAATAAACTAGCTCGGGCGATGGTAGCTTATCTCTGAGAAGAGATGTGGCGGCTACATGCCTCTGCACTATCTTATAATGAGGGTCGAAGTCCTATTTATTGTTGAGAAACAATGGAAAACCCTAAACATCCAAAAACCTAACCCTAGGAGATGAAGCACCAAACTATGGGCCCCGTTTGGGTAAATTGATACATCAACTTCTCAGGGTTGTAACTTTGGCATACGATCTCCGTTTGAGGTGCACAATACCTCGTTAGAAATATCTATCCGAGGACTACAACCTTTGAATGAGTAACATTAGACAATGACCCATGTTGCTCCCGGTTTTCCCAAAACCGTCGTTTAGGGCCTCAAAACGGCTCCGGAAGTTCAGGATGCAAAAAACTACCAAAAATAGTATATTGAGCTTCCGATGGGCTCTTGTAAGGTGTTCTTTCTGACTTTGTCACCCACTTGAAACTTGTGTGGTACCTGATGCTGATCGTGTCGTTGATTGTACTTGGCATTTTCCAGAATGGAGCAGCAATATATCAACCTGTTGGGTAAAGGTGCTCTAGGAGTCAAATCGAATGAATGCTTGACCTGACAGTGCAATGGTACCCCTATGGGTGAGGAGAAGTAGTGTTCTTGTATTCTTTCATGACCGTATCCATCTGTTGTTGCTTCTGTGTGGAGGAACCCTTCACAGGGGTCATGGATGTGGAGATGAACTTCCCCTTACTTTGGGAGCGAACCAAACAGAAAATGAATTTCCTAGTCTAGGAGATGATCTTGCTAAATTTCTTAGCAAAGATCAAAGAGGTGGTGGTAGGTGGGGATACCTCTAGTATCTTGTATAATGAATTACCCAAAGAAATAATAACAATGAGAGGCCTTGACTCATACACAACATGTTGCTTCCACAAGTATGGTTAGCCTAATAATACATCACAAACATCAAGAGGTGCAACATCACACAATACCTCATCTATGAAGGCCTTGATGCTGTAGGGAAGGCGACACTGCTGGCGGAATCGGAGATCTCACCCTTGGTGAAGCCACTCGATATTTTACGATTGTGGGTGTGGTGTGGTCGGTAGGCCCAACCACTTCATGACCTCTGATAAAATGAGGTTCTTTTGGCTCCCACTATCAACAATGAATTGCAGTGGTGAACCCTTCACCCACATCTGTGAGTGGAAGAGATGCTCCGCCTCCTCTTGATCTTCGGGTTCATTCTTATGGATTGTAGTGGTGGCAACAATGGTGTTAGGCTTCACATCAATGATTTGCTTCCCTTTGTCATTCCCCTTGTTGGGTTTTGACTTAGGGTTGGAACATGCATCTGATTCGGAAGCCTTCAACTTGGCCACGAGTGACTGCTTGGTCCGACACTCACTTGTGTTATGAGTGGGGCTCTTATGGAACTCACACTACTTTCTTGTGTCCTTCTTTGAATTCGTGGTTTTGTTCTATTCGTGCAGCTTCGACGGGTTGTCTTGGGTCACCCCGCCTTGGCTTTGTCCTTTGTTCTTCGGATTCGTAGATCCAAAGTCTCACTTATTTTATTTAAGCTTCTGCTCGATCTTAACAGTGTATCAGTACGTCGTGTCGAGCGAGGAGATGTCTTGGAACTCCATCTCATCCTGGATGTACCTATGTAGGCAGCTACGATATTTGAGTACCAAATGTAGCTTAGAATCGTTGATACCAAGCTTTCTACGAAGGGTATGAAAAATATTTGTGAACTCTGGCACATCTTGAAACCCTACCAAACCTCTGATATTCCTCAACCATCTTAGTAAGATCATCAATCATGATGTCTTGGAAATGTAGAAACAACTCCATGGTCTAGTCGTCTAGGTATGGCTTTTTTCTTCTGGCCAATTCTTTAAAATCAACAAGGACCACTTCCTTTTTGATTGGGCGCTCCAATACGATTTTTTCTTCCTCGTGAGCCATCTAGGGGAATATGTTAATGAATTATATATGTTTGTTAAATGGAGTAGCGTCTCTTTCCCGGTAGAAGTTACCAAATAAGCGAAATGCCTCCCACTCAATATACCCTTGATTTGTAATTATACATCCCACATCATTCCTGATGCCCCAAATGGAGTTTTTTTGTGTGTTGAAGAGTCACTTGTCTATGGAAATACTGACTGATTTTGTCCCCAACATCCACCCACATCAACCTGCTCTTTTTTTTCCATTATTTCGCTTGTCGAAGATGAATATATGTGTGTGTGTAATAAGTTTTAAGGTGTTGTTGGGTTGTTCCTCTCGAAGGAACCCAGATGTGAATGTTTCTCATTACATGGCCCATCATTGGTGAATTTTTTAACTCTTGAAATCTATAATCATGACGACCTAGATGCCCTTTGTTAGAATTAGAAATTCTCATATTTCAAATGAAAGTTAGAAGTAAAATATTTTATAAAAATCATGTGATTTAATAAAATTTTATTATTTAGCTTATCATATGATAAGTATTTAGTTTGTGTTTGAAATATTTTACTTCACATTTAAGTTTAATGGTGTATGTTCCCACTTATACCATATTTAATGTAGATTATCCTTTATACATAATAGAAATAAGTTTTTAATAGTCTCATCAGTTTAGATGTTAGTTATTAACAATCACCTCTCATCAATATATGTTTGTTATTGACATTCATACCTCACAAATATAATTCCACTATATAGAAATTAAATGGGTCTAAGGGAACATTATTAACCAATATTTGAAAAATCATTATTAATTACTTAAGTGGGTGAAAAAGGGATCATATGTAATCGGAGTATTAAATCTATATTGACCTATTTCCTTTTCTCCTTTTTATGTAGTATATTAAATATGTAGTAAAGTCTCTCAATCTTAGAGATTAATTTAGGTTGAATACAACCAAAAAAAACCATGGTTATGGTTTCATCATGATTTAAGGTCTATGTATGTTTGAACTTTTACTCAAAGAGTTTTGTAAGATTTTAAAATATCCAAATTCTTGAATAATCGATCAAATCTCTTCATCAATTAAAACTCTAATTTCTTGTGTTTAAGATTCCAACAAGGGGAGGGAAGATTGCTAAATGATTAAATTGTTTCACACATCAATAGTTCATTTTTATCACCCCAATCAAAATCTAACCATTCACCTCTTGTTGCAAGTCTTATGCCTTAATAAAGGAAAAATTATCCTCCCCTATAAAATCTGATCTTAAGCATTGAAATACTAGGTTTCTGATTCAAAACCTTATAATATTTTGAATGAGGAATATATCACTTCAATTTTTTTGGTAATATTTTTTAGCATCTTGAGTAGGCTACCTACCACTCAAATGTCCCAATCAAGATCCAGAAGGGGTACTTAAGGCTTTTGTCAATAAAGTGGGTTATTTTTTAACATGTGATCATACAAGCTTTGATTTTCCTTACAATTGTTTGACCTCTTGACTCCTATTTGAAACATTCTCCCTAAAAAAGGGAGTCTTTTATTACTGGTGTGTAAGAACAATGAGTCATGTGTGATCAAAATAGGTTAAGGTGGGTCATTTATCAATTACATCTAGATGTATGAAACCTAAGTCAATGGAATGGGTCACAATGATGAGTTATTAACAATGTGTAGTAGTGGTCCAATCCACCCAATCAAATAGGTCCAAGTATGTTAAAATAACCCTACATGTTGTTCCACATAATTTGCTTCCTTTTCTCCTTCGAGCATTCACCTTTCATTTCCCTTACCAAAATTCGGATGCATGACCCACATTGCAAATTCTCTACCTCATCCAGATAATGCATATATTAGAAATATGTTGAAGTTACACTAGCCCAATTATTCTTTCCCCTATCAACTAGTTTCTATTGATTTCCCTAATCACAATCCAACCCTTCACCTCCTATTGCAAGTCATCTACCTTAAGAAAGATGTGATGTACCTAGCCACCCCATACTAGGTCATACTACCACAATGAACTCTAAAAATCATTAAATTCGAAATTTATATTAACTTGCAGCTTAAATCCATAATTGAATGACTATGATACTAATTTTATAATTATGCCATGCATATGAACAAACATGCAAGTCTAGCATTTTACATTAATATTCATAATCCATCCATAATAAATAGAAACTTATAATGTACCATATCCATTAAAATATTAGCATCAATTTACATAGAAATTACACATAATCAATCACATTACAATTGTTGGCTGCATGGGGCCTGACCTAGTTCAACGTTAGTTAGCCAAATGAATCCCTACACTACTGGCCCTTTCGGCATCAGCCCGCGGAGCGTGGACTGAAGTCTCACCCGAAGCAGTATGAGGGGATGATGGAACTAAGTTTCCACACCTTGAGATGGTTGCGATGTCAGTTTATACCCTCGGTTCCTGCTTTTACGTAGGTCACTAAGCTCTCAAGCTCTGTCAGTATAGCCCTTTATTCTGTCCTTCAGTACCTCTGTGAACGAGTATGATTGACCTTCGCGCAGCCCTAACCTTTGGTCCAAGTACTTTTGCACTGCTATGACAGTGTATTGTACATGTTCCCAAGTTATCTTAAGTGTTTTACTTATCTTACTAAATAATCACAGTTAGCGCCGCGTAAACTGAGATTCTCACTTGCGTTCAATTAACCAACATAATTACATACATTCGCGCATCATATAAGCATTGTAAATGAAATACATACACAATATGACAAGATGCATTAACAGGAAATAAATACGTAGGAATTGCGGAATACTTCTCTTTATTGATATCTTCAGATTATTAAAAACTCTATTTGCCTTGCGCACATAGCTACAGGGGTCCGCGCACTCAGCTGCGGACTTATACCCTAGGCCTCTGCGCACTCAACTGCAGAGCCTCTACCTATGCTAAGACCTGAAACTTAGACTTCTCTACCAAGACTCCAAGCCTTGTCTTCTACTCCCAAAAACATATGACTACTTAGAGCTTGCCTACTTAGCTCTTTTTATACAATCCCATGGTCCATGGACCATGGGTAGATATTTACAACTGACTTTACACTTTACAAAATAAGGGCGAACAACTCTTTATGACTCATGACACCTTTGTGCTCCGCGACCACAAAATGGGGAGACTTTACAACTTTATTACAAAATTTGACCCAAAACATGGGCTTTTAGCCCCAAAACTATCCTTGGGGGATCCCATTCCCAACAGGCCCCCAAAACATCATGATTCACCCTCAAGTCACTCTTTAGGCACAAAGATCTTAGTGCAAAGACCTCCTAGCTCAACTTGTATGACTGTAGCCTTGGCAGTGCACCGTGCAGATGCCTGCTTCGCTTCTTCAACCATTTGCTCGATCACTGCTCTTGAACTGTTAGCCTGAAGCTTTTGCTAAGTTGCTTGTAGAGTTGCAATATTTCCTTCAATAAAGGTTGTAACCGCATAAGCCTCATCCAACCAGGGCTTAAGTCGCGCCTTCAACACTGCCTCCTTGTACTGCGCTGCATCTACCTGTTCTTTCAACTTCTTCACCTCCTGCAACTTTGCCAGTCTCCGTGTGAGCATGACAATTTGCGTTGTGCCTTTTACCTTGTCATAGCATCGCTATAGTACTCGCACTTCTGTCTCCAGCCACTATACATTAGGGTCCTCCTGCAAGCTCGTCAGGACCTCAAACGACTGTTCAAAAAGTTTTTTGTAGTCTGCTACTACACTGTTGACTGCCACTATTACTTCTGTGACAACGGTTGCACATTTCTCCTTTAATTCTAGCGGTGTTGAAGGTTGGGCCTTCAACTGTAGTTTGATGATCTGTAGGTTCAACTCTAGCTGAACCCTAGCCATCTCTATGTGAGCATTGTGCACCCCTGTAGCCAGCTTGCGGACGTGCACCTCGACTGGTTCTTCTTCTGGAATGGCCAACTATGGGACCATTTGGCATGCCTCCTCCATGACCTAAATTATACGCTTGTTTTGATCAGTTACCTCAGTTGCGCAGCGATGGTAGAGTCTCTCTGTAGGGCCATCTGTTCGTTATTAATCCTCTGCTCGCTGATCATCTGTAAGGTGTGGTGCTCACGGGCCCTCAGCTCCGCGATCACTCCATCCTGCAATAAGTGGAGTGCCTCGCGAAGGAGCATTGCCAAATTCAGCTCCACTCTCTTTAGGGCACTGATATTGGGCTTGTCAATTTCATTCCCCATGGTTAGTGCTCCATCGGGCAGCATTATCGTGCAGGATACCTTCATGCGCAACATCTTAGCAACTTCTGAAGTGCCGATAGCAAGGCTGGTGAACAACGTGCCAGCTTGTGACACGTGGGTCTGTAGCTCCTGTAGACCTGTGTAGATGGCCCCAAATATTATCTTTTGTTGCTGCTCAAACTATTGTAGGGCCTCTGCGGTGACATCCCACACCATGTATCCAATGTCATGCAAGTCACCCTCTATGAGGGTGATTAGGTCCAGCGACGTCTTAGTGGCCTTGGATTTCTTCCTTAACCCTCCTTTCTCTTGCTCCCTTAGATGCTTGATGTGGGCAGACGTCACCTATGGGTGCGCACCGTGCTACTGTATTTGCTCGTCTGTCTCTTCCTTTGTCTCAAGCGAAGGCGACCTCGCACCTTGTTAGAGCACTGCTCTATTCCACTTGTTTGCTTCTCCGTCTGCTAAGCAACATCGCACTTCGCCTGGGCCTTGTCAACGACCTCCTTCTTCCTCTTCTTGGCTCGCTGCACCATCTTGAGCTTGGCCTCCTCCTTCTTACGCTATGTAGTGGACTTGCTCACTCCCACCGCCAAGTTTGATGTAGTGCGCCATTCTACTGGCCAACGATCAAGCACTGCATTAATTGCGTCATCCGTTGCCAAGTAAGGCAAGTCATACCATGTCTGTGTAGGGTCCTTTTGTGCCCTAATCGACACATGGTGAAAATCTGCCTTGAAATCCACGTAGCCCTACAAGTTGGCAAACATAGTGGGCGACAACTGCAGTTTGTGATTGATAGCCATGCGGATGTTCATCTCCATCAAGATCTAGAAGATCTTGATGTCCTTGATGCGTTGCACATCCTTGGTTGCCCATAGAGAAGCGTACTTCGCTGCCTCTGGTAAGTCTGATGCGACCAAGGGGAATTGACTGTCCTTTGGCAACTCCCATGCTACCATCACAATAGACAGTAAGAGCCACCTGTAGTGGAACGTCTTGCTAAGCTCCTGTGCCTTGCGGAAGTTCGCAAGGAACTCACCGCAGAGATAGTGCACCCAATTGAACTGAACTCCTTCGGCACACTGGGCTGCTAGCGCGACAACAGGTGCGGGCACCTCATCTGCGCGACACTTCATCATCACCTTTCTGACCAAAATCTGCATGGCCACATTGACTGTAGGGTCACTGATACTTGAGATGGCATAGCCCCGTGGATTCTTCACAAGCTTAAATTTTTCCTTCATGGCTTTTGCGAGGGCCTACTCACCACCTTTTCTGCCAAACATCATGGCCGGATTTTCACCTATGTAGGGCAGCCGTGTGATCTTGTGGATCAATCTATTGGTGATGGTTATTATAGTCTATTTGGTTAGGATACTCGGCTCTCACCCGAGAGGCCCGGGTTCAAGTCCCAGTAATAGAACCATTTGTTGGTTGCATGGGGCTTGACCCAGGTTTAGTGTTAGTTAGCCAAACATATCCCTACACCACTGGCCCTTTCGACATCAGCCCGTGGAGCGCGGAACGAAGTCTCACCCGAAGCAGTATGGGGGGATGCTGGAACCAAGTTTCTTCACCCTGAAATGGTCGTGATGTCATTTTATACCCTCTGTTCCTACTTTCGCGTAGGTCGCTAAGCTCTTGGGCTCTGTCAGTCTAGCCCTTTATTCCGCCCTTTAGTACCTCCACGAAGGAGTATGATTTACCTTCACGTAGCCTTAACCTGTGGTCTAGGTACTTTCAAACTGCTATGACAACATATTGTACAAGTTCCCAAGTTATCTTAAGTGTTTTACTTATCTTACTAAACAATCATAGTTAGCGCCGTGCAAATTGAGATTCTCACTTGCGTTCAATTAACCAACATAATTGCATACATTCATGCATCACATAAGCATTGTAAATGAAATCCATACATAATATGATAAGATGCATTAACAGGAAATAAATACATAGGAATTGTGGAATACTTCTCTTTATTGATATCTTCATATTATTACAGACTCTATCCTCCCTTCACACACAATTGCAAGGGTCCGCGCACTCAACTGCGGACTTCTACCCTAGGCCTTTGCGCACTCAGCTACAGAGCCTCTACCTATGCTAAGACCCAAAACTTAAACTTCTCTACCAAGACTCCAAGCCTTGTCTTGACCATGGGTAGATCTTTACATTCGAATTTACACTTTACAAACTAAGGGTAGACAACCCTTTATGACTCATGACACCTTCGCGCTCTGTGACCACAAAATGCAGAGACTTTACAACTTTATTACAAAAATTGACCCAAAACATGGGCTTTTAGCCCCAAAACTATCCTTGAGGGATCCCATTCCCAATAATAACATATAAAAGAGTGGAAAAATTATCTTTAAGAAATGCAAACATTAGAGGAAATTTTAGCCTAAAAGGAGCCTCCTAAGGATGCCTAAATGGTTTAATGATTCATTGCATACAAACTATTTGATGAAATTATCCAATGAAAATGTTGTTTCATGGATGAGGATAATTATTGATGTATGTTAGCATTGTTGTATAATAGTACTGATATAGGTGATCTATGCCTATTTTCATGCAAATCATTTGAATAAATGTGTTAAAGGTGTTTTATTACAATTCACATACAAACTATTGGATAAAATACCTTAAAGACATAAATCAAAATTTGCATGATTGAGTGGTGTATTTTAGTTATTATTTTACAAGTGGAATCATATCAATGCTTCTTATTTGATTTCATGCAAAATGTCTACATGAAAAAGACTGCTTAATTGGCTTTATACAAAGTATTTGAAGAAATATTTACATGTAAAGTGTTTGAGAAAATGTATGAGAAATGAAAATCAAGTATTTGCAAGTGTCGTTAGGATAAATTTAGTAGGGGTATCTTACAAGGTGATATCAAAGTTTATTGTCAAACTAGTAAAAAATAACATAAAATTGGGTACCCTGTAACTTGTGTAAGTCATTGAGGGAACTATGTATGTGACAAAGTGGCATCAGAGCTAAGGTTCAACACTGAACATGGATGGGCTCAAGTACATGAAAGAATTTTAGTTTTGAATTATTATATGTGCATGCATGTGTACTTATGTGAAATTGTGTTTATACATATAGGAATACATTGATGTTACTTGATGACCAACTTGATTTTGATGTAGCAAGATAAGAATGCATGATGCTAACTAGGTTCCCTAGAGCAACCCAACTTGATTGCAAAAGTTTATGGTTGAGCGATGCAAACATAACTATGAGGGGAAAATCTTTAAACTTATCTCTTATTATTTTTAATACTTTTCTTTAATGTTTTAATAAGTTGCCATATGCTAATGAATTATAACATAGGCATGGTAATAATGCAATAGATGAAATAGTTCAAAGATGCATGTTCATTAAATAGATATTAAATAATGATATGCTAGATTCTCAAGATATATCGGGTGCATAAAGTGATGGATGTGTGCATAAAGACAACATAGTATGTTGTCATAACCTGATTCAAATTACTAGTAGTGGTTAATGGTGAACATGCAACTAGGTTAATGGCATGACTGGGAATCCAATGAAGGTGTTGTATGAAGTCTTGTGGAATCAAGGCAATGAAAGATAAGGTGTTTATGAGAGAATGATACAAGTGGCACCTATGCATGTCATGTTAATGTTGTGAGTGTACCTCTTCTTGGGTTTCCTTGTGGAAGGTTATAGCCTTAGAGGGAGGACTATAGGGGCAAGTGTTTGTGGGTGGGGTCTGGAAAGTACCTCGAGCCTCGAAGGAAAATGTAACTCCTATAAGCCATAGGGATCTAAGAAATTCTTGGCCAACCTATGTTAGATACAATGGAAGGGCAATGACACAACCCAAGGGACCGTTCTAACTAGAAAAGGGGGTGAACTAACTTTGGTAAAATGGGATGATGGCGGATGTGAGACTATATATTGGAGGTTGTTGGTTTTGACACCTTGGATGAGGGTCTGGAGGGTACCTATAGGCTCGTGAGTTAGCATGAACTCTTGGAGCCATAAGACTCTGGACATCCCTAACTGACTAGTGTGGGGATACTCTGTGCATCCTTAAAATGGGGGCTTCACTCAATGAACCTCTGACATATCACGTGTGTTTGTGGCATACTAAAATATACCCCTAATTTGACTACATATTGGAAAATACATTTAAAAATCACATTATTTGAACCCATACCAATACGAATCCATTACACCTTCCCAATTTAATAAACCCCTACTTTCACTAGATATTGTAGGTATCCATTTTTTCATTAAGATTATTTTACCCCTTTATATTTTCATTAACTTTGAGCTCCATTTTTATACCTTCCAATATAAGAACCCTTTACCCCCTAATATATGCTCAATATATTATGTCATTTTTTCCTCAATATATATCCCCCAATATGAAACCACGTGGTACGGTATTGCTCCCCCAGTGAAGCCCCCGTGATCCTTAATCATCCAGTGTTGGGCTAATGGGGGATGTCAGCCGATTGGTTAGAGGCTACTTGATTTGGTACCCTGACTTTGTTTGTGTTCAATATTAGTAATGTATCATACTTGGATCTTGGCAAGATGATATTTTTGCAGAGTCATGGCCCAACCTGAGAATGATCCACTATTGAACAAAATAAGAGAAACAAATCCTATGGATAAGAGACAATAAGTGGTTTGCTGCTAGTGAGTTGTTTTCCCTAGATACATGTTCTAATAATTATTGATTAGACTATTGAATTTTATGCACACTTAAAGAATCGTTTGAATGCTTGATTAAGTGCATGATATGGGTATATGATTATGAGATTGCATGAAGGAATGACCATGTTCTAAGACAATTTTACATATATAATGTGTGTTGAGACATCTGATACGCACAAGAGTGCAAGGGGGAGAGACCCCATAACTATTAAGAGGAATAAATTAGAGTTGTGAGCCTGCCAAGAATTTGAGAACAAATATTTCTTTGTTTAATAAAATTGCTATGTTTATTCATGTGGTGAAATTCCTAATGAGATTGGAAGCCTACCTTACAAAGTTGTATTGAGGGCAGATGTGGATAAAGGATCAATTAAGGAGGGATTGACTGGATCAATATAAACTAGATAGAAATTGAAGTCACTAATATGAAAATGGCTTAAGAAGGGAGTTTCCCTTAACTGAAAATTGTGATTGGTTGATATAATTTATTTATGAAAATATTATGAATGTGCGAATGGTAAGAAAATAGAAACTAATACTTGCTATTTTTGGGTAATAGAGTAAGGTTACTTATTGAATTCCATGTCACATGGAATTTTCATATGGCATGTGTGAAAAAATAATCTCTTTTTGTTAAATACCACATGAAAGAAAGTAATGTGCTTACGATTATGCTTATGAGACTTATCATGTGAATCATTGAAAACAAGAGAGGATGAAAATTAAATTCAAAAATATATGTGTATGAATAGCATGGAATATGTGCAAGTATGACACATGCATTCCAAGATGTATACACTTGGGTGCATGATTGAATGCATTGTTTAAATGTATAAATTGGATACATAGTGCAAATGCCCTTTATGAATATACATTGAAACTTTTGTATAAGCAAATGAAATGATAGAGTTGTGACTAATAAATAAGGTTGAGAGCATTTTAAGTGTTGTTGAATATTGTAACATTAAATATGCTAAGAAGATAGTTAAACTTTTGGGAAAGATCTTAGATGAGATTGCATGTGATGGTAGCCAAGTATGTAGGGTGGGTAGCAAGAAAAGGTAAAAAGGTAAAGGAATTGGGTAGGAATTCCTTTCAACTAAATTTGATATCTTTTGTTTTTCAAATTAATCCATGTATTGTATGGATTCCCAAGAAGGGGTATGGTTAAGGTAGTGGAATGAGTGAAATGAATCCATCATCATGAAAAGCAAAGTGGAAGCTAATTACTCATGAATCTAGAGATATGTATCTTTTAGCTTTGACCCTTTGGTTGTTGGAATAAGTGTAAGAACTGGTAAACAAATGCAAAAGAAAATAGTAAGGGATTTAAAGCATGAACCTGTAACATTTTCAACAGAACCTGGCAAAATCAATTAACGGTACTGTTGAGGTACCTACCTGTACTCCTGCAGTTGAAGATGCCTCTGGCTACGCTGCTACAGTTACCAGGAGACAGAATCCACCCAGCCAGACTGAGCAGAGCCTGGCTGATCAATCCAGTAAGCTTCTTAATAGAAGCTGACTGTTCCCCCGTGCCCAGAACCTCAGAACTCTCAAGCTCTTCCTATGGCTGATTCCCCTCTCCTTCCGAATTCTTCCCTCTAGTTTTTTTTGTCCCCCTCCAAATTCCATGTCCTGTGGTTTTTATGCTTTGGCTTGGCGGTGGCTGCCCTTCCATCTACAACGACCACTCACCCTGTTGAGGACACACCCGTGCATATGTATCCCTTCCTGGTCTTCTTTCTAGTCGTGAATGAATGCCCCTTTATGTTTTTAAACCATATGGTGTTTATTAATTATTCCTTTTTTAATATAACCAATACATGGTGTATACATGTATCATTAAAACATTATAACTTTTAAAACATTATACATGTATCATTATAACATTATAATGTATCATTATAACTTTATAACATTAAAACATATCACATTGTTTTATATATATTTGTTTTAAATATAAAATTATAAACTTTAACTGGATCCCCTTTTTAATTAATTACTTATATTAATATTTAACATTTATTTTATTAATTTATTAATACAATTTTATCAATAATCTGGAACATATAATATGTATAGTCCTCTTTCAAGATCTAACCATGCATTACACAATATTAATGAATGAGTAGAACTTCTATTCCAAGAAGTGTCATGCTATTTAACACTTATAATCAATTTAGTATAAAATACTAGTGCGGTGTATGTGACACATGCATATGTAACTATCATATGCATGTACCATATACCTGCTATTATGCTTGCATTCTTTGTATTTATAGATGGGTCATTACATACACTCCCCCTTCAGAAAGCTTTGTCCCGAAGTTAGAGTTTTTATCTTATCTAATTACTTATGATAGTAATTAGTACACCCCTCTTAGGTTTTAAAATTTTTATTTTAATATAAAGAGACTATAAAATGAGATTTTTAGGTTTATGATTTTAATGGCCATGCCTTGCCCTATCTAGGTTCCCAAGCTATTCTAAAATCATCCTATCCTTCCTAATCTCTTCCGCTCCCATCCTATCCATCCTCTACTGGAGTATGCCATGACATTAGTTTTACTGACCTAACCATTCATAAACTCTAAGGTGACAGCGTCGATTATACCAACCTGATTCCCACTAGGCATCCGGCAGTCATCATCGCACGTCTAGGGGAGAATGATTCACACAGTCCTCCCATGACTCCAAGGTTCGGAGGATAAACGGTGGGCAACACCTCCACCCCTCCCAGTAGAATTAGGGCTATTACCTTATCATAGAATCACTTTGAGCTTTAATTGTTCTGAGGTTCTGCCATCACTTGGTCATCCCGGTAACTGTTTATTATCTGCAATCACACACTTATCCATGCATTCGTAAAATGTGCATCAACATATTCAAGATAACTCATGTATTATTCACATATGTCACTACAGTATAACATATTTTGCCATATTCTATGCATGTCGTTTGAATTTCATTTAAAATATAATTATTCCCTGATTTCTATTCCATTGATCATATTGACATGTATAAATAAAACATATTTATAATATCTTAATTTCTATCAGAAGTAAAATCATTTAACAATCTTAAACTTTACTTTGACAACTATAACTTAGTAAGATCAACAACATATATCTTTTTGGTATCCATGTACCATCAAAAGTTAAACATATATTATGTCACAAATTTTCACGTTTATATATAATCATTCAAAATGGTTCTGAGTCTCTGATTGCAGTGAAGTAAATATATACTAAACGTAGTTTAAAGTTTCTTCAAAATTGACATAGATTAGGGTATATTTGACATATGCCCTCTGTATTTTCCCAAGTAGCTGATCCAGGACTATATTTGTCCCATTGGACCTTAACTTGGTCCACCAGGCGATTCCTGAGCTATCAAACCCTATGTTCTAGTATACATAATGGTTCGACCGATACGACTCCTTCGTCCGATACCTGCAATTCCTTCCATTGAAGGTTATGAGATTGATTAGCTATATAATGTCTTAACACAGAAACATGAAATACATTATGAATTCTATGCAGGTGAGGTGGCAGGGCAAGATGATAGGCAACAGGTCCAACTCTTTCCATGACTTTAAATTGTCCAAAAAATTGGGGTGACAACTTTGTATCTTTTCCAAATCGAATAGTACTTTTATTCGGTTTGATGCGGATGAAAACCTGATCCCCTACTTCATACCTCCTATCAATTCTGTGAGCATCAACATAACTCTTTTGTCTATCCTGTGCTTCCTTTAATCGTTGTCTAATTTGTCTAACTTGTTCTTCCATTTCATGGATTAATTCTAGTCCTATTATCACTCGATCTTCTAACCTGTCCCAACTTAATGGTGTTCTGCAAGGTCTGCCGTATAATGCTTCAAATGGAGGAATTCCAATCGAACTATGGTAACTGTTATTGTATGAAAATTTGACTAAGGTAAATACTTTTCCCAGTGTGATTGCTGATCCATAACAAACATTTGCAACATGTCTTCAAGTACTTGATTTACTCTTTCTGTTTGCCCATTAGTCTCAGGATGGTAAGCAGTTCTTAAATTTAGTTGAGTTCCTAAGGCTGTCTGCATGCAAGTCCAGAATCTAGAAGTGAATCACGAATCTCTATCAGATATAATCTTCTTAGGTACTCCATGAAATCTGATAACTTCATTTATGAATACTTGAGCTATGTCGGCAACATCGTAAGTATCTCTTACGGGAATGAAATGGGCGCTTTTTGTTCATTTATCCACTACTACCAAAATGGTATTGTGTCTTTGAGAAGTAAGAGGTAGCCCAGTGATAAAATCCATAGAAATGATCTCCCATTTAGACACAAGAATGTCGTGAGGTTGTAAGAGACCCGCTGGGTGACAATGATCTGCTTTTACTTGCTGAAATTCCAAACATTTTGTAACAAATTGAGTGATATCACGTTTCATGCCTGACCAGAAGAAGATTTTCTTGGTATTCGCATACATTTTCCCTACTCTAGGATAAGCACAATATACTGCTATGTGGGCTTCCCCAAGGATAGTGTCTCGAAGATCCTTATTATCAGGAATATACATCCTTCCATGGAATCGTAAGATTCCATCATTTTCTAATTCATATCCCTCAAATTTAGATTCTTTTGCCTTTTTACCCTCAAGACTCGATCTCACCTTTAAATACCAGCTATCTTTTATAAGATGTTCCAGTACTTGTTGTCTTAAGTCTACTTTAATGGGTATGAGAGAAAATATCCAAGGTCTTCTGCTTAAAGCATCTACTAATACATTTTCTTTTCCCTTAATGTATGATATTTCAAAGTCATATTCACCTAGGAATTCACTCCATCGCCTTTGTCTGGCATTTAAGTCTCTTTGGGTGAACAAATATTGTAGACTTTGATGGTCGCTTTTAAGTGTAAAACTTCATCCCACTAGATAGTGTCTCCAAATCTTTAAAGCTAGCACTACAACGGCTAATTCTAATCGTGAGTAGCATAGAGTTCTTCATGAGGTTTTAACTTTCTGGAAGCATATGCTATCACTCCTCTATCCTGCATCAACGCTGCACCCAACCCTTGTTTAGATGCATCAGTACATACCGTAAAATCCTTGTCCATATCAGGGACTCTTAGAATTGGTGCACTGGTGAGTAGTTTTTTGAGTTCAGAGAATGTTTTATTACATTCCTCAGTCTATTCATACTTAACACCTTTACGCTGAAGGGTTGTAATCGGCTTTGCAATTTTGGAGAATCCCTCCGCAAATCTTCGGTAGTAACCGGCTAAACCCATAAAGCTTCGTATTTCATGTGAGTTTTTCGGTATTAGCCATTCCATAATTGCTTTTACCTTCTCAGGGTCTACTGAAATCCCTTCACCTGATATGATATGACCTAAGTAATGAATCTTTTCCTAAAAGAATGAACACTTGGATAATTTTCCATACAACTAATGTTTTCTAAGGCAAGACAATACTATCCGTAAATGATCTTCATGCTCTTTCTTATTCTTGGAATAGATGAGAATA
>APFE030773569.1:18739-56862 GCA_000404065.3 Pinus taeda
GGGAAGGGGGGACGCAAGGGAAGGACCGAGGGTGAGGAGGGGGGTGCAGTGGCGGTTGGGTGTGGGAGGGGAGAGGAGAGGAGAGGGAGGGGGAAGGTTGACGGTGGGGAGCGGAAAGGGGAAAGGGAGGGTTGAGGGTCGAGAGACAAGGGGGGAGAGGGAAGCGAGGAGAGGGGACAGAGTGAGGGAGGCGACAGGGGTGAGAGAGGGTGGACGGGGGGTGTGGTTTGTTTTGGATTGTGTTTTCTTAATTGCTTTTTTTTTAATTGTTTTTTTTTTATTAGTTTTTTTTAATTGTTTTTTATTTATTTTTAATTTTTTAATGTTTTTTATTTGTAAGTTTTATTTTTTTTGTTATTTTTTAATGTTTTTCTTTATTTTTATATTTTAATTAAATAAATAATTCCTTAATTATTATTTTTATTTTTTTTATTTTTTATTTTTTACTTTTTACTTTGTTTATTTAATTATTTAATTTAATATATATTTTTTATTTTAATTAGTTTTTTTTAGTTTTCCTTCTCGGTAAATAATTTTAAAGTGTTTTTTTTGTATGAGGTGTTTTATTATTATTATTGTTTTAAAACTTAAAAAAGTTGTTTTTTGAATTTTTTTTTGTATGGATCAATTTGTTTTTTCTTTAAATTATATATATACTTATATGAAAATCATTTTTTATTTATTTTTTGATATTTTTAAATTATTTTTTGTTTTTTTTCATTAGTTTTTATCCATTTTGTTGTTTTTACGAGTTTAATTTGGTTTTTTACATTTTTTTATTAAAAAAAATCAATTGTATATATTTGTATTGGTTTTTTTGTCATGTTTTCATTTTTATTTTATGTTTTATTTTATTAACATGTTTTATGATTTATGTTTTTTTTGTATATATAATATATATATAAATATATAATATTTATTACTAAATGTTTTTGTTATTTTATGTCATGTTTTTTCTTTTTTTTTTTTTTCCTTTTTTTAGTTTTTTGTTTCTTCTTTTTTTAATAATTTTTTGTCATATTTTTATTTTTTTTTAATGTTTTATTACTAACATGAAAATCACCAGCATTTAAAAAAAATTATCCACACTTAATTCATTAGAAAATTAAAAGTGTAAAAACTAAGCCCTAAGCCCTCTAAACAAAATGGTTGATACTAATCAGCACTTTTCAAAATCAAGATGAAAATCACTAACAAAAAAAAATGTTGACACTTGATGCATAAAAAAAATAAAATAAAAAAATTAGTGTCAAAAATAAGCCTTCTAAAAAAATATGTTGATGTTGCATCAACACTTTTCAAAATCAGCATGAAAATTACTAACATTTAAAAAAAATGTGTTGATGTTGCATCAACACTTTTCAATATCGGCATGAAAATCACTAATATCGAAAAAAATGTTCATACTTGATACATAAGAAAATTTAGAGTGTCAAAAATATGCTAAAAAAAGTGTATTCTGGCATCACCACTTTTCAAAATCAGGGGAATTTTAGCTACGTCAAAAAAACAGGTACCAGTTCACTGTCTTGTTTGATCGGTAACTATGTTGGAGTTGGATTCTGAATGTGGAATGTTAAACTGCAAGCCCATGACTACCTCGAGGATCTTAACTTTCAGAAGTTATATGGTAGTGATGCTAAACCAGATTTGGGAAATGCCTCTAAGTTTCATAAACTTATTCACATTAATGTTCTTGGTGAACTTATGTCTGGGCATATGATTTGCAGTTAGTATAATGAGCTCATATATGGTTGAACCTCACTGGATTGGTGCCAAGAATCTTCTAAGATATCTTCGAGGCACAATCTCTCATGGATTGAGATACACTGTCCGAAATATGAAGCTGCATGATTGTTCGAATGTTGACTAGGCAGGAAGTGTGGAGGATCGCAAGAGAACTTCTAAGTGCTGGTGTTCTTTGGATTTTGCTTCGATATCATGGATGAACAGGAAGCAGAAGTCAGTTGCTATAAGCACTGCTGAAACCGAATACATAGCTAAGAGTATGATCTCGTGTGAAGCTGTCTGGTTGTGGAAACTCTTCAGCAAGTTGTTTGTACACATGACGGATACCACTGTGATCTTTTGTGTCAACCAAGGGGGATTCGATTGTTGAGGAATCTTGTATTATATTATTGCTCCAACAGATAGACATCAGATACTACCTTATCTGGGATATGGTATGTCGATGAGAGAGGAGGCTCCATCACATTGAGATTGATGTATAGGTCACACACATTTTGTCAAAGCCTCAGGAAAAGGTCAAATTTGTGACTTTCCCGAACGACTTGGAGTAGTTGAGAGACCCTCTTATGAGGGTCCTTCATGTTACATGCATTAAGCTTTGGGAGCTCTGGGGGGTTTGGAGTACTTATTAGAGCAACCAGCAACCATAGGGCGACTCACCCTCCCCTAATGGTGTGCTGTGTACAGGGTGAATGGCTCATCCTTCCCCTGTGATACCCCGAGGCAACTTAGGAAAAGGATGAATGGTTTTCTTGTCAAGGCATCCTACCCATGCAGTCTAGGACTCATGGGAAGTACCTCTCATCTAGCCAATGAGCAGGGAAATGGGGTTAGGGACCATAGTAGCACTATCGATGGACACATCATTATATCTACCATACACCTTATGCTAGGATGACCTCCATTGATCTGGGATTAATGAAACTAATCTAGGATCAGTATGAGTGGTTTGAGACACTCTAGTGATATTGATCTGGGATCAATAAAATTGACTTCGGGTTCGTAGAGAATGGTATGAGACATTCTCGATCAATTCTTCTTCTTCATGGTTCAGGGGAGCAGAGTAGAGCAGAGCATAGCAAAGCAAAACTCAGCAGAGCAGTGCAAGGCACTAATAACAGAGATAGTACAGTCAAACAGATGGATCAGTGGATGGAGTTCTCCCTAGTTGAGAGGGAGTATTAAAATTGGAAATTAGGGCCAAAATCCATGTGGGTCATCTTATTTATGGCAACTGATATTTTTCTTGGATCTCTCTCATCGAGAGGTGTAGGATTGATCTAAAGATCATCCGATTCTAATAATTATTTATGGAGTTATGAATTTATTTGTGTTATAAGACAATTCATCAAGGTTGGCCAGCAACCAAATAAACCCCACATGTGCTCAACATTTTAGTATAAAAGGAGATGACTTGAGAGTCATTTCTCACACACACTTCTATCTTGATTTCTCTCCACTTGTCTTGGGTTTTAGTGGAAGAGAAATCTAGGAAGAGGATGCCTTAGCCGCAGTCCTGAAGGATGCCCTAGCCGCAGTCCTAAAGGATGTAACAATGTAAACTTTGAAACAAGAACTATAAATCCAAAACGGGAATTCTGATCAAAAAGCCCCGCAAAAACATCAAAAACGGTGCTAAAAATGAAAAGTGTGTATACTGGAACGATGGTTTTTTTTAGGGTCAATTTTGAACATGTTTTAAAAATGGCAGTGAAAATGAAATTTTCATGCAAAAAACACTTTGAAAACAAAAAGTGTTGATACTGGAACGATGGTGTCTTTCTTCTTCTTCTTCTTCTTTTGTATGGTCAATTTTCAACATTTTTAAAAAATGCCAGTGAAACCAAATTTTTATGTGTAATAAAACAACTATTATGAAGAAAAAAAACACACTAATGTTTTTGGTAGAATAATTTTTTTCTTTCCTAAGTATAGGTTCAACATGTTTTAGTAATGACCATAAAGATAAAATAATGGGATCTGAAATACATGAAAATTCTATTAGTTTTCATCCATGTTGTTAAACATATAATAACATTACACTAAAGATTGCTAAAATGATAATTGTTTTCAACCATAACATTAAAGATACAAAAAAAAATTGGAATTTTTTTAACCATAAAATTAAAAACCATGACGTTATGAACAAATTACATGACTAAATTAATTAAGATGTCATTATTTGTATATTGAATGAAACATACATTATATCTCTAATTTAATGTTGTATTGTAGATATTCTAAAAAATAAAAATCATCATAATTAAGACATATAATCCAACAACATAAAAATTACTCATAAATTCTGATTTAACACATGGAAATCAAAATTTTTATTTCAAGATACGATGCAAGCATCAGTTATATAAACTGTTTTAGACAATTATTCAAAATCACTCATATTTTTTTGCACACCATCAAAATTCACATCTTCAGATGAATGACTAGATACAAACGAAAATGTTACATATTCTTCTCTTTCATCAACTAGTGCCCCATCTGAGTCCACCTGCATGCCCAACATTTCAGGTTTCAAAATTCTTCTGGATCTACGACTGGTTTCAGCGGACTCTCATCTAAACATTGTTCCTTATGGTAACAACCTTTTCAGAATCTCTATCATCTTGAAGCGAAGAGTTCCTCTCTTTGTTAACTTGAAGTCATAAACAAGTATGTCAACATCCTCCAATTTTAAGAGGTTTGTCGCGGCGGTAATTTATTTGTGTACCCTTTCTTTTTCTTTTTCCGCCAAGTTTTTTGTCAACTACCATCTCTAGCTTATACACACCATTGAATGGATGTGTATTTGTGGCATATCAATGTACTTCAACACCTGTAACATCCTCATTTCTGTAAAGACCTTTATAATCTTAGCAACCAAAATGGATAGCCATTGGGATCTCCATCTGCTAGCATTGCGATTATGCAACCCTCCTTAATATCATGTATTGAACCCTTGTAAAGGTCTTCCATGCCTTCATGTTGTGCACGAGATCTTCTGGAACCAATATACATCTCTCTTTGCTCTGCCTGTGAAGAAATAATAATACCTTGAGATTGTTGTTGTTCAACAATGTTTATTTCCTCATGTTCATTTGACACATTTTGTGGCCAAATAAATGGATTTTCCAAAGGTATATCTTCATTTGTTGTTGTTGAAATGATATCATTTTGATTATTGAAAAATGACTCCCACCAAACGGAATCAGCAATATCAAAGTACTCATATGTATATCTAATACATTTTTTAGTTTCTTCTAGGAAATCAGAATAATTTATATCTCTATTTTGTCTGCATACATTATGAACTTCACCAAATAATTGTAATAACAATATTTTTGATGCAAATATTAGATGATCTGGAATGAACTTCAAAAATTCCAAACCTGATGATGGTGCCCATTCTGCAGTAGTTGAATACTTCTTGCCCCATATTAGTGTTTTGCCATCAAATTTTTTGATACGAAATTGATGTTGGAAGCTAATGTCATTAAGTTGTTCAATGCATTTCTCCTCACCATGCGATCCCAGAATAAACCTTCACATGTCAACAGTTTCTTCCAACACATCAAAAGTAGGTTCTGACATATATGATTTCTTAATACATTCAATTAATGATGGCAAGCTCCCAACTTCCTTCCTCTTCAATGTGACTGAAAAATGACTGAACATCTGATCAATATGGTCATGAGTGTGCCCAACAAGAAGGAAACCAACCTTTACCTTCTGAAAAATTCTCAATTCAACAAGCATGTTTATATATCCAAAAACAACCTGATTTTTGTTTTCACGGTAAGTGTTGTCCAATTGTAAATGCAAAACTTCAGGAAGATTACCAGACCAATGAGAAAGCACATCATGAATTATGGTTATTGTCAGATTTGCATCATTATGAATATTTGGAGCTGTGAAGTACACCCTTGGAAACATTCTCCCATTGAAGACCATACAACCGACCAAGTGATACTGAATAAAAATTTCCTCCTGTAAATTTTTGGGTGTGAAAACAAAATGTGGTAAAAGTGTTTTCTTCTGATCCATACCATCAATTATCAAACCCAACTATTTATTCGGATTATCATAATACTTCTTTCGATGCTTGTACAACTTTTTTCATTTCACTTGTTTGTTGTTCGTGATACCCCTGAACTTCTTTGACAATTGAATCTACAAAACATAAAAGAAATCCATTAAGAAATACGTTTTCATAGTTGATGACTATACAATTTTAAAAGTTAAAGTTATGAATGCTTACCTCTTTCTGACCCTTCACATTTGTCCCTTTTAGAAGCACATGTACTGCAAATCTCCATCCTTGTCCTCTTAGGAATATGGACATTGTTGAATTCTTTCTTCCATACCTTCACAAAATATTGATATGTAATAAACCGACCATGTCCCTCAGAACCTTCTGCATATTCTTTGTATAAGTTGTAGATTTTTCGTCTTGAAAAATTATCTGGGATATGAATTGTCTCTCTATTTGGCATACACTCTCCATGCTTTGAAAAGAAATCTTTCATCCATGACATTGCAGTATTTGATAATGGCCCAGACTGTCGTTTATGACCTACTTTTGAATAAAATGTGGGATCCTTTTTCCAAATTTTCTTGGATTCTCAAGAGACGAAAATTACCCATCGAATGAAACATTCTGAAAGCTTTTCTACGGATAAATAAAGACTCAATATGATAATCATAACTTGAAAATGTAGATTGCATGCACCCAACTAAATATGAATTTTGCATGCTTTTATTCATTGACAAATATCTCTTCATTTTCTCTAATGCAAATTTGAAATCCATGTTTCAAGCAATCTTTTTGACAACATTCACTTGAAATAAGAGCGCTGACCGAACTTCTTCTCGTCAGATATTCTACTTTACCCCTATATAACTAGAACATCTTGGATTGATACGAAAAGGTCTGCTCCTACTCCTCGATACAATATTTCTTGGCAACATCTCCATCATTGGATCATCATTTGTATAAGCATTTTCATCATCATTCTGAGTAATGTTATCCACACTATGATCAATTGTGCTTTTCAAATACTGACTTGGAGGATATTCTTCATCTTCCCCTTCTTCAATGCTATTGTCATAGTCCTTAGAATTGGGATTAAATGGAAAATTTGACTCGATGTTTATTGTATATTCTTCGTCATGTGCATTGTCAGTGTTGCTCTCATAGTCCATAGAATTAGGACTACGTCGAAAATGTGACTATTTACTTACTGAAAATTCTACATCATGTCCTTTGTCACTACTACTCTCATAGTCCTTAGGATTAGGACTAAGTGCTTCATCTTGTTCTTCATCACTACTGCTCTCATAGTCCACAGGATTAGGACTAAGAGGACACCATGACACTCCATTCTTTTGAAATTTTTCATCATGCTCTTCATCGTTGTTGCTCTCATAGTCCATAGGATTAGAACTAAGTGGACACCATGACACTCCATTCTTTTGAAATTCGTCATCATGCTCTTCATCACTACTGCTCTCATAGTCCATTGGATTAGGACTAAGCGGACACCGTGACACTCCATTCTTTTGAAATTTTTCATCATGCTCTTCATCACTGCTGCTCTCATGGTCCACAGGATTAGGACTAAGTGGACATCGTGACACTTCATTCTTTTGAAATTCTTCATCATGTTCTTCATCGCTGCTGCTTTCATAGTCCATAGGATTATGACTAAGTGGACACTGTGACACTCTATTCAGTTGAAATTCTTCATCACTGTTGCTCTCATAGTCCATAAGATTAGGACTATGACGACATTGTGACACTCCATTCTCTTGAAATTTTTCATCATGCTCTTCGTCAATGCTGCTCTCATAGTCCATAGGATTAGGACTAAGTGGACACCGTGACACTCCACTCTTTTGAAATTCGTCATCATGCTCTTCATCATTGTTGTTCTCATAGTCCATAGGATTGGGACTAAGAGGACACCGTTACACTCCATTCTTTTGAAATTTTTCATCATGCTCTTCATCGTTGTTGCTATCATAGTCCATAGGATTAGGACTAAGTGGACACCGTGACACTCCATTCATTTGAAATTCGTCATCGTGCTCTTCATCGCTACTACTCTCATAGTCCATAGAATTAGGACGAAGTGGACACCGTGACACTCCATTCTTTCGAAATCTGTCATCATGCTCTTCATCACTGCTGCTCTCATAGTCCATAGGATTAGGACTAACTGGACATCGTGACACTCCATTCTTTTGAAATTCTTCAACATGCTCCTCATCACTATTGCTCTCATAATCCTGAGGATTAGGACTAAGTGGAAACCGTGACTCTTTATTTATTTGAAGTTCTTCATCCTATCTTTCACCAATGTTGTTCTCATAGTCCTTAGGATTAAGACTAAGTGGAAGAATTGACTCTCTATTCATAGTGGAAGAATTTCTGTTATATTCATCAATATGAATAGATTTGTTACGTGACGAAGATGTTGATGCTTCACAAAAAAAAACTTTACTATCAGAAGAATCCATCCCTTTCAAATAGAAGAGGTTGAATGATACAAATGCAGAATCTCCTAATGATATTATATAGCTTAAAGAATGAAATTTTCCCTCCAAAAATTTTCGCTAAAATTTTCCCCCCAAAAATTTTGTTTCATGTATTTCCCTCCATTATTTTATTCTACAATTTATTGAAAAAAGTTAACTAAATTTTTTGTATGAAATAAATCTTTAAATTTAAAATTGTAAACTAAATCTTTTACTTAAATTAATTTAATAGTTAAACTATATAATATTTATTGAACAATTGAATGTTTTTTATAATTTTTATAATACCTTCTAAAACAAATTAATCCCACATTGACCGTATTGTAAAACAATTACATAATATTCGCTTTATCATAGTTTCTTATATCGCTATAACAAAATTAGCATGTTAAATTTTTTTAAGAACAAATTAATCCCACATTAACCATATGGTAAAACATTTCCGTAATTTCATCTAAATAATGAATTTCATTATCACTATTACTCACATCACATCAAGGTTTTCCGAGGTTCGTTAAAAGACTTGGAGCGAATTTGTGGATCAGCTACATTGTTATCAACAACATATTCAACAGAAGATTCTCGCGTTTGAAAGGTTAGTTAATTTTTCTGCTCTGCAAATTTTAAAACTAAATAAGTTTAATGAAGTTTAAATTTTTTTTTTTAAATAGAAAAATTTTGTGGACCAAATTTACCCACTACGTCTGTAGTGGGCATGGTGGGCTCGGTAATGCTCATGGCAGCCAAACAGGCCTGTGGGTTAGGGGCGATGGGGCTAGCTACCCGGCACTCTGCTCCACCCCGACGGCCCAACAGCCTGTGGGGGTGGCGAGCCAATTCCATGAATCGGCCCGCACCCCATGGGCCGTTAGGCCGCCGAGGTGGGGCGGGGGACTGCGGCCAGCCCCCGCCGCAGTCCCCACCCCACCCCGACAACCCAATGGCCTACAGGGGTAGCAGGCCGATTCGCAGAATCGACTGGCACCCCCGCAAGTTGTTAGGCCACCGGGGTGGGGCGGGGGGTTGTGGCCAGTGCCTTCCCCACCCCGGCGTCCCAACGGCCCGTGGGGGTGGCGAGTCAATTCCGGGAATTGGCTTGCCACCTCCGCGGGTCGTTGTGTCGCCGGGGGGGAGTGGGGATGGGATTCAAGAGGGGGTGTAGTTGTTGGGCCGCAGGGTGGGGTAGGGGGCCGGACCCAACATCCGGCTTGGTTGGTCGGCCGATTTTCAGGGTGGGGCGGCAGGGCAATGTATTTTTTAAATTTCTTATTTATTTTTTTTAAATTGTTATGGTTTACAAAATTAATTATTATTTATTGTTTTCGTTGTTAATTTAAGTTTTTTTTGTGATTTATTGATTTATATGTGTGTGTGTGTGTGTGTGTGTTTTTTTTTAATGGCATCAAAGAAGATTTTTGTGAATCTTTCTAGACCAAAGACTCTTAAAGGTGGATCTTCAAAAAACATTTTTGAACGAACCCCACCTGAGCTGATGGCTACAAATCTTTCAAGTGTCTCAAATGATAAGAAGATGATTTCATATTGGAAGAAATCAAAAGAAGTGAAACTTCCAACAAATGTCTGGTATGTGAAAGAAAGAGAAAGCCAAAATGTGCAGATATATCTATATGTTGATATACTTAATGATAATGGAATTTATGAGGTGAGCGGAAAGGTCATAGACATGTGTTCGGTACCGGAAAATGAAGTTGTTTACATACTTACAAAACCTCTCCAAGTCACATGAAAGGATTAAATACCAACTATCATATTCATTGTATGACACGAGAGAGGTATCTACAAAGTTGTGTAAACAAATCGTAAATGAGAGGACATAGAATATCATAAGTATTTTTATTTATATTTGTGTTTTGCGTTCTTGTAATTGTCTCACTATATTTTTATAGATTTGTTTTTATTGACATATGATATTTTGTTTGGCAGAATTTTGTTGAAAGTTATTCAATTAGGTTGGGATACATTCATTTCATAGAGCATGATATTATGAAAGTTGTCAGCAGTTTCTACTCAATGTCAGAAGAAGATATGGCAAAAAAGCAAAGTGTAGTAATTCATGATGCTACAAAACTACATCCAATGGATTAAAAAAAAAGTGGATAAATCTAGCAAAGGTAGATAGGTTACTTTTGAAGATGAGGAAGTTGAAACTGGTAGTGAAGAATATGTTGTCGTTACTGAGGCTGACATTGGAACTGAGAAGAGTCGTAAAAGACCAAAAGTAACAATGCCCAAGAATAAATCTATTCCAGTTAATGATGAAAATGTTATGAGGAAGAAAAATAAAGTTGAACATTTTGAAGTAGTCATTACCAGCAATCAAGAACCTAGTGAAACTTCAAAAGAAAGTAGAGAAATCATTACACCAGGAGCTGATTTAGAGGATGGCATTATCAAAACAAAACAAAATTCCATTCGATAGAACTTGACAAAGATAAACTTAATTGAGGGTGGTCGTACATTTCAGCTTAATGTCAGACAAGACTATAAGGCAAGTGAAGGATAATGTAAATATCAAATCATAAAGTCACACCATCTACATGTTCACAACTTGAAGACATTGATAAGGTACAATCCATATTCTCATGTTGTTAATTATGTGCTTCTTGTTGATCCAGTTCAAGTTCTCAACAAAGAAGCATTTAATAAGTCAAAATGTTTTGAATACAATTATTATGTGCTTGGGGGGAACCATTCTGTAGAATCTCAAAGACAATTGATGGAGGAATATCCCAATAACCCACATTTTGAAACAATGAAATGTATCATTTATGCTGGTTTATCAGATACAGAAGCAAAGATAGTGGCATGGGATCATAACTCAGATAATGAATATAGGATGTCTATGACTTTCATCCAAAGGGTTAGATTTATTCATAGTGAATTTATAAAAAAATGTGGTGGGGATAAGCTAAATGTTACTGTAGATTTCCGAAACGAATGTTGTATGGAAATAGGCTATCAAATTGAAGATAAAATCAATTTAAAAGGTGGCATAGTTAGTGATTTATTTAGAGGTATTGATAATATTTTCCAGTTGGCATTTAGAACTGGAGAGATATGGTAGTTGATTAATGAGATTTTTAGCATGTGGGAGAACAATGGCATTAAAAACTAGAAGGTCAAAAGGTCTAAACCTTTGATATGTAGCAACAGTAAATCAGGTCCTGAAATGAAGCAGCTTCCAGAAGATATGACTATCACACCTTAGAAAGCATTGCAAGGAGTGAAGGATGAAAAACTTGTCAAAGCAATATTATCTCGTGTGAAATTAGGGGAATTATCATTGGAGGAAATGTCTGAGGAATTTCAAAAGTAAGTTTGTTGAATTATTTTTATTTATTTCTAGATTATAATTTTCTTTTAAATATAACATATTGTTCCTGATAGTATTTGTTATACATATCATTATATTAACTTTTTTTACTTTATCTATGCAGTCACAAAGTTTACATGAAAATTCAAGAACAAATGGTTAAATTGTTGAATGAAGATAGTTGGAATGATGTTGTACACAACTATCCAGATTCAAGTTCTACGTCAACATTAAAAAAAATTATCTTGCATTTAAAAAGGTATGTTGATTTATACATTCATTTTTATTTATCTGTATACTATTTTTAATTTATAAATTACACATATATTTGTTTATTTTATAAAATATGAAGACGGATGCAAATGGAACACCAGATAGCTTCAGAACCTTTATTGAAAATTAAGATCGAAAGACTGAAGAAGCAATGTCTTAAGAATGTTGAACTTGATCCAACACTTACTCATTTCATTTGGAATAGACTTGACACTATTCAATATCAAGTAATACAAGGCGACTATGAAGACATTGCTAAACTCATACCTAAAAGGGATTATGCCCTAGTTATTGCAGATATTCCCCCATGGTTTCAATATTTCAAACATTGACTATGATAGTGACCTTTATATTTATCAAGCTCTTAATAAAGTGGTTGCGGGATTTCTAGAAGTCATGTCATCGCTATTATGGAGACTTGTGACATTTCATTTAGACACACAATTGGCAATGCTATTGTCAAGCTTGAAGGGGAAAACAAATTCAAAGATGCAGCTTACATGGTAAGACGTTTAAAATGTATATTTGATTAATGTTAAAAAATTCATTTATGTACAAGTTAATTGAACTTTTACTATTTCATATTACAGGAAAAATTCAAATCCTCTTAACCATGAAGATCAACCATTTATAAATGATTGTGAGTTCATCCATATTGATAGTTAGGCAAAAGACGATAGCTATATGTCTATGATTTTTAATCGGGTAGATGGAAAGAGTCATAGCCAAAAACTGACTTATGATGTTGTTGTGAAAAAATTAACATGTGAAGACAAAGAAGCAAAAGGAGAGATAGTTAACATTTATCAAAAACCACAGTTATTGATTAACTATCTTATAGACATGTTCAAATGAAGGAGATTGGATTCTGGATTTATTTTCTGGCTCAGGTAAGTTTTTTATATGGAATTGAATTTCAATATGTTATTTCTTCATTTATGTCATTGTACTAATTTACTTCATTATTTCTTTTGTGCTTGATAATTAGGTACAACACTAGTATGTTGTCTTCAAAAAGGAAGAAATTGCATTGCCATTAAAAAAGATCTAATACAGTGCAATTTTATTCAACAAATAATTAATGTTCTTCAATTTCTTCCAAATGCAATGCAAGAAATTGTGTTGAAGAAAGGGGACTTTAGTGAATCACGTGTGACAAAAAAGGCAAAGGAACCCCAACCACCATTACACGGAATGATTGGAAAGGCATACATTGGGAGATTCGCAGACATCAAAAATCCATTAGAAGAAGGAAAATGAGCAAAATGAAACAGAAAATATTGTGGAAGAAGACAATGATGAAACTCTAGAGGACGAAGAGTTTGGATTACATGACATTGTTGATTAAATTTAAGTTATGCTTGGAAATCAAGTTCATTTTTTGTAACTATTAATTAGTTATACTTGTAATGTTTTGACTTTGACATTTTATGAGAAGAATAAGCACTCAATTAAGGTTGCTATGCGTTCAATATTTGTATTATGTGATTTTTGCACTAATTTTTATGTTAATCATTAATTTTTTTGAAAAAAATAGTGATTATTATTAATTATTTGACATGAATTCATTATATATTATATTTATATATATATATATATATATATATATATATATATATATATATATGATTTAACCATTTTTAGTAAAAATTCTCCTATAAAAATTGTGATTTTGACATGTCATTTCTAGCAAAAAATTATCGAAATCTGTAGTTTTTTAGTTATATTTATGTTGAAAATGGTTATTTTTATGTCAATTGTTGAAAATTATTGTTTTTTAGAGACAATTATTTCATGTGGATTGAAAAATTAACTAACAATGTATAAATATGTAGAATATCGAAAATTCAAAATATCGACCTTCTTCTTTAAATATGCAAAACAATAAAAACATCACTACAAAAAAAAAAACAAAACAAAACAAGAAAACATGAAGAAGAAGACCACTTCAAAAATTATTAAATTTAGAAAATAATTATTTACATTTCATATATTTAGAAAATTTAAGTAAAAATAGGTCTTTTAAAATAAGGGCCTGATGTAGAATTACCACTTTTTTAATCAGCATGTAAATCACTACCATTTTAAAACGTAATGTACATAAAAAAAAAAAAAAAATTTAAAGTGCCAAAAACTATGCTCTAAAAAAAACATGTGTGTTCTGCATCACCCTTTTTCAAAATCGGGTCACTTTTCTGCTATCTCTACGAAACGGGTAACAATTTCAGTTCCTGTTTCAAATTTTACATTGTTATGTCTAGCCACAGTCTGCCCTAACCAAGAAGACATAGTCATGTACTAAAGGAGATAGCCCTAATCTAGAGGCAAGGGAACTCAGTCTTAGCCGCATCAAAGGAGAGATGAACATCATGGGTATAGAGGCCTAGCGCTGTCCTAGAAAAGGCCTAACGTTGTCTTGAAGGAGAAGCCTCAACGTTGTAAAGGAGGCTCCCACAACGCAGTTTAGAGGAGGCCTCTACAAGCCCTAGTCGTTGTCAAAACAAGTGCCACAAGTTGGTGCTTTAGAGTGAGCCTAACAGCAGCCCTAGGTTTCCCTAACCAGCAAGAGGGACAAAACAGCATGGGTTGTTTTAGGGTCATTTTATGAAGACCGAATTGTTGTTAGAAAGGGTCGAGTTACATTCCTTGAGGGACGAGATAGAGGAGGCATGTTTTTGGTTTGATATGTGGGTCGTAAAGCTACAACAAGGTTGTCTGGTAGGTCGTAGGCCATACCACCACAGCAAGGGACAACGTGGGAATTTTTGGAGTCATGTTATGCCCTACTCTTTAGTGTGAATGCAGAGGGTTCACACTAGGGAAGGCTATTGAGATTAAGGGTTGTTTGGGTGACTGTTTGAGGGTTGTTGCAGCAGTATAAGGTGCCCTCACCAGTCACCATCACAACACTAGTACAACAAGCATGCAAGGTACAACAAGAAAGCATGGTGTTGCAAGCACATTGGGACAGCATGGCAAGCATAATGTTGCAAGCACATTGGGACAGTATGGTAAGCAAGGTGTAACAAGGACATAGGACAGTATGGCAACATGGTGCAACAATGGCACATGATGCAGTACAGTGATGGGTACACTCATGATTGGTGAAGCATGATGAGATGTAGCATAGTGATGATGGGTGCAGCATGGTGCAACACGGTGAGGTGCAACATGATGACGAGGTGCAGCACAATGATAGGTGAAGGAGTCACCTTAGAGAATCGGTTGAAGTAGCATGTCTTCAACTGAGTTCAAAGATGATCTATGCTCTTATTTAGATAAGTCAAAGAGTTGACTTCTATTGTAAATGTACTATCTCTCTCTCTCTTTGTTGAACTATTGAAGAACATATAAGAAGAATTGATCAAAGGTTTCCTCACATTGGGGTTTGTCCTTGGATAGCGCCACATCTTGTGCCCTCTTGTCTTCTGCGATCTATGTTTATCTTCTATCCGCAATTTACTTTGATGTTGATGTGATTTCTAGTGTGGAAAAGACATTGAGCTAATTGTGAAAATAGAAATAAATTTCTCTAAGAATAGAACATACCTAAAATTAGCAGAAACCACTTGTCCAAGGTACATTAAAAATCAACATTCATAATTTGATCCTTGAGTTGGGATATCCTCATGAATTATGATTCCATAGTCTCTCCCTTGTTCATTTTGATGTCCTTGAGTTGATTTTTCAAGGAGACAATATGGGTTAAATTGTTGACATCATACATCCCAACCAGCTTATCATAGATTTCCTTGGACTTCTTCAACTTAGAAATATAAGTAAGCAAGTGATATCTTAAAGAATCAATAATGATTTCCTTTGCTTTGATTTCACCTTTCTTGTACTTAGGCTTGATAGCAGCATAAGCATTCTCCAAAGGCTCAAGTACTTTTCCTTCCACATATTCCAAGACATCATTGCCATCCAAGGTCACCTCCAACATGATTTTCCAAGTAACAAAATTTTATGAGTCACTAAGCTTCTCTCCCTCCTTAAATATGAGGTAGACATATTGACCAAGTCAAATAAGATTTCTTCAAATCTTTCCAAAGTTGATTTCGTGTCTCTTGTCTCCTTGGGCTTGTGTTCACCTTAGCTTTGATACCATGTTAATTTTCCAGTGTTTTATGCTTAACACAATCACTTATGTCAATTCGCCAATTAGCAATCATTTTTGTTTCCAACAACAATAATCAATTGTAGATAGAACAGTAAACCAATACACAATAGAAGACAACCAAGAACAATAAAGACACAATACTTGGTCACAGACCAGGGAAAAAACCCACAAGGTGGAAAATCCTTTCAAAATTCTTCTTATATTAGATTGTCAACAAATGTTCAGCAGAGAGATATAATGTTCAAGTTCATCAACAAAGATTCAAAGGTCAAAGCTTTAACTATCCCAAATACCTATCTAATCAAAGATGAGCCTAGAAAGTCAAGTTTGGTCAACAAGTCAAATTTTCAAATTCTGTCAAAGTCAACAAAAGTAGTAGTGACCCTAATTAGTCAATGGTAAATGGTCAAATCACCTCCAAAGAAGCTCAATCATGTCAAAAAATGTGGCCTCCTTTGCTGGTCAAAGTCAACCAAAAACAGTGCCAAAATAATGCCTGCAAATCTGGTCAAACTTTGACCTATAGATACCCTAGTCCTCAAATCTCAGTCAATGTTGGTCAAAGTGCTCTGAAAATTTTTGGTCAACCTTCCAGTCAACTCAGTGTTACAAACAGAATAGAAAATCATCGTCAAACCAAGTCGAATTATGTTCCAAGTCCCAAAAGTCAACGCTTGTCAAAGGCCCAAAACAGAAGACAAATTTGGCCAACAAAAAATGACTCTCCTTTGTACGTGTGAGATCAACTTGCAATTTCTAGAGTTGTATGAACCAATTAAATCAAGAAAGAGAAGATGTGATGATTCCCTCCAAGTGATGTGATATGATGTGTATTTATGTGAGGGTGATGAGGTATCTTTTCCTTACCCAGGTCGACTTGAACTTTTGTGCACATGTGGGTTTCATATTAAAAATAATGTTTTTCCTTAACCAGATTAAGTTTGAAGGGCTAGTAAGAGCTTATTTGGATGATGAAGGCTTCCCAATGGAGGCAATTTCTCCCTAATCTTCCAAATTTCAACATCATTGTGTTGGAAAATGTAACTAGGTTCGGTCTTCATAATTGTACTTGAAGTCAAAATGTAATGAAAATAATTTTATTATTAATTTGAATTGACTTATTAAAGCATGGGCTTCATGCTTGGGTCAATGGTTATAGGTCAAACTTCCATTGTAGGCTATAGGATTGATTCAAAGTCAATTTAATGTTTGTACTCCACCATCAAGTCATCCTCTCCAATAAATTCTTCAAGTCAGCCTCAAATAAGTTATCTACTAGTCGGTTTCCCTCAATATATTCATGTCAGCCTAATATAATAGACGCATATTTTCATATAAGTCATGTCGGCTAATTTCTATGGACGAAAAACTATATAAAGGAGTATAACCTTCGCTCAAAATATAATCACAGAAGTTTAGAATTTTTGTAATTCGGAAATCATAGAAATTCCCTTGGTGCTCTCAGAAGATATGTTTCAGTGATCATAGTGATTACACGTTTGGTGCCATTTCATTTTTTATTCTATTACAGAATTATAGGTCAAACTTCCATTGTAGGCTATAGGATTGATTCAAAGTCAATTTAATGTTTGTACTCCACCATCAAGTCATCCTCTCCAATAAATTCTAATACACGTTTGGTGCCATTTCATTTTTTATTCTATTACAGAATTATAGGTCAAACTTCCATTGTAGGCTATAGGATTGATTCAAAGTCAATTTAATGTTTGTACTCCACCATCAAGTCATCCTCTCCAATAAATTCTTCAAGTCAGCCTCAAATAATTTATCTACTAGACGGTTTCCCTCAATATATTCATGTCGGCCTAATATAATAGACGCATATTTTCATATAAGTCATGTCGGCTAATTTCTATGGACGAACAACTATATAAAGGAGTATAACCTTCGCTCAAAATATAATCACAGAAGTTTAGAATTTTTGTAATTCGGAAATCATAGAAATTCCCTTGGTGCTCTTAGAAGATATGTTTCAGTGATCATAGTGATTACACGTTTGGTGCCATTTCATTTTTTATTCTATTACAGTAATTATAGTGAGAAGGATGCCATTACAATTTGGAGTGATGGATCTATCACAGTTATAAGGATGCCATTACCACAATGAAGGACCTATCGCAGTTTAGTGTTATCTCAGTGAGAAGAGTCTCACAGTTTCGGTGACATCATAGTTAGGTGAAAAATATGAGATTTCAAATTGGTGGTATCACAGTTCGGTGACCTTACAATGATAAGGTCTCACAATGATGATGTCTTAGTGTGACAAGAATTTGGTGCTCACACAATGACGTAATTCTTGGTATGCAAACACTGACTTGATGGAGGAGTCTCTAGTCTAGTTTGTAATGGTCTTGATCGTCCCATCTTGAATCTACTAAAGGAAGAATTTATGACTAGGTTTTCCCCTCGAGGGGGGATTTCCCCTAGCATCGTGCCTAATAATGAAAATATCACAAGTTAATGTCATTAAGAGGAAAATCGTTTAAACTGACTGACCTATGGATTTTTCAATATGGTTTCAAAGCTATGGTCATGATAAAAGGTAGTTCTGGGTTAATGAAACTACTGGAACATTCTATAGAAGCTCAAATGATCTCGGTGATGCCACATAAGGTCGGATCTCTGAGATTATTACAAATTGGTTTCAATGTTATCACACAATGAGAAAGTTCGAACTATCTATGAGATAAAGTTTGGATGTCACAGTAAGAAAGTAACAATTTCGGTATCACTTGAGGAGTTCGGATAAGTAGACTCAGTTTGATGCTATGGTAGATATACTTCGGTGGATAAGTTTCGATGAATTGTAGTAATGAATTCAGAAACAAAATTGACATACCTCTTTGAAATGATGCATATTATAGTAAATACTTTCATTGTTATATCTCAATGAATTATGATAAACTACATTTTGATGTTATGCCAACACACATAGAAGCTCACATAAAGTAACATAAGGACCTCGCATAAATCGAGAAAGAAAGTTAGGATTTTAGAGATGTATCTTGGAAATCTCAAAGGCAATGTTTAGGAGCTCGGTTTAGGCACTAAAATTTTCTTAGTGTTATCACTATTAGGGAATATGGATGGAGGATCAGTCTACCACAGTTTCATTCCACACAGTGATGAAGGTTCGATATAACTATAGTGACATGGTTTTGATGTCACCTCAGTAAGAATGGATCGTTGTTATCATAGTAAAGAGAAACCATTCATCACAAGACCAAAGAACCAAAGTATAAGGCACTGTGTCACCTCATAAAGAATCTGAAGTTTGTCCTATTGTAGATGAAATTGATAGTCCAAGGAACTAGCAAAGTATTGTTACTACAACAAGTCTAATAAGTCATCAAATTAGAGGTATGTGTTCTCAAGGTATGTATGTTCACGATTTTTTTAGATTTGCAATATATATCTAAATATCAAATGATTCTTGCATATAGAATAAAGATTGTAATTTCTAGATAATCTAGAATGTGTTTTCTAGGGTTTACATGTAACCTAGAATGTCAAATAAAAGGGTTCTACTGATGTTTGAAAGAATGAAAAACTCCCTCCTCCTTGATTATGTAAAAGATATAACTTAATAAAATTAAATTATGTCCTTGGTATCACATGTTATGCTTGTAATTATGTAATGTAGATGATGGCTTAATACAAAGAAAACACTTCAAGGAATCCTTACTAGGTTTGCTAATGAATATCTCCAAGTATGTTTCGAACCATACACATTACAAGATTCTCTTAAAGGTGTGATCATATTATTTTTGAAGTTTGCAATACATGACTAACATTGTTATGTCTGGCCTTGAATCATAATGATTCTTGTTCTAGGTGATTCATAACTTGATAAATCTACCCCTCATATTCTTAACCGATTTTATGGAATCCTAGATAGGTTCTCTGGAAAAACCTAACATAAGGGTATGCTAATGTGAACGTTTGTAACCCTAAACTGGTTAGGGTTATTAGGAAATGTTATTTGAAGTTCTTTTTGATGATGACATGTTCGGTATTTCAATATAATGATAAAAACCTAACTTGTTAGGGTTGAATGATGTTTGTTTGAGATCTCGAATATTTGAAAGTTTGAATAGTAGGGTTTCCTTTTTTGTGTTATAAAACCCTAGATCCTTACGGTTTGGTTGATAAGGAAAATCCTTATTATGTATTTATAGACCTAGGAATGAAACCCTATGTATGTGTTCATCTTGTTGAAACCCTAGCTTGGTCTAGATCGGTAATTGTCTAATATGTTAATATTGCCCAACATGTGTTATGCATATGATTCACATATGATGAGCTTAAGATGTGTTGATGAATTCCTTGACATATGTGGTGACCTAAGTGTTAATGTTGATAATTCCTAGGGTTTGGAAACAAGCCCTAGTCAAAGTTTGATGGTCTAGGATGATGTTTGGAAAATCTAGGGTTTAGCAGCTAAAAACTTAGTAGTAGCTAAAATTCTCTAATATGTTTAAGTGTCTGAAATTTATGAATATATATAATTATTACTGAGAATTTGAAGATGGAAATCTAGGGTTTAAATCAAACCCTAGTTGATGTTAAGTTTTGATGTTGATTAAGTTGTGATCAGTTTTAGTTGTTGAAGCTCATGTATGAAATTCTAGTGAGGAATCTAACACATGAATTATGAAAGTTGTTGGATTATTGATTTGATTTGCCTCTAGGGTTTTCTATGTGAATTAACTTGTCGTTGAAAGAATATTTAAGCCTTAGATATAATGAGCTTGACGAGTTGTGGATGTGATTTGGGGTTGGCAACAAAACCGGGCCAAGAAGTTGAAATATTGAAGTATAGTCTCTTACTGATTATGTTTGTAAATTCTAAATATTTTTGTTGTTATAAGATTTTGATATGGCTAACTTCATTCTTCTATAATTTTGGTTGTACTTAAGTTTTGCAGGTACAACATCTTCAATTTGGTGAAGATGATTGTAGTTGAAGTTGATGTGATAAGCATGATATATGAATAACTCTGATAAGAAGGATGGGAGCAATGAAAGATTATTCGATGTTGTAAAGAAGAAGTAGAACCCCCTAAGTTAAGAGGGAGTGTGGCATTAGAGAACTTTTGAGGTCTAAAATCGGCCTCCTAAGAAAAACATAAAACCAAAATAGACTTTATAAGCACCAATAGGATTCAAGAAGATGATGTCAACCATGGGGGATGATTCACCATTTTTGGGTAAAAACGTAAAAAGATTAAAAAATATTAAAATAATAAAATTGCTTTTTCAACTTATCTCCCTAAGGTTTTACTCAAATTTCAAGTGGGAATACTCTTTGGATGAAAAAATTAATTCCTCATCCAAGGAGTAACCATGTTGCATACTGTTGATGGACCCTACTATACGAAAAATGAGAAATACATGAAAAAACATGATTGAAATCACATTTTTCATGTATTTCTCATTTTTCGTGTAGTAGGTTCTATTGAAAGTATGGAACATGGGTACTCTTTGGATGAGGAATCAAATTTTGCATCCAAGGAGTGTTCTCACTCTAAATTTGAGTAAACCCATAGGGAGATAAGTTGAAAATATGAGTTGAAAAAAGTAGTTTTTTCTTTTTTCCCTCTAAATTTGATGATATAATTTAATCTTATTTTATAATTCCAATATTATTTTATAATTTCCTTAGGAGGCCCATTTTAGACCTCAAAATTCCCCTAATAATGAAATCTCCCTAGGATAAGAGGATGGTTGAAAATATTGTTTTTATAGGAATGATTAGATCCTCTATAATTAAGAGGGAGTGACAATTATGGTTCTCTACCACATGTGTCATGCACTAGACTAGGACTAACTGTCGATAGACTTAGTGAAGGCCATTAGTAGGAGAAGGAAATTGGAGAATGCATTTTTGAGGTGCTGCTGAAAGAAGGAAAGCAGGATTTGATTGAAGAACATGTTGTTGCATATGAAGTAGGAAAGAAAAAGGTATGATTGAGGAATATTTTGTCAAAGATTCGGTTGATAGTCCTACAATGGAAAGTTGAGAAGAAACATCAAGTTGTCTAGAAGACCCCGGAGGTTTATATTTGATTATGTACATGTGAAAGTATATTATTGATTAGGGTTGTGTTTGTATAGGTGAATCTCTCGAAGGCTTTGATAGCATGTTTGTCACTAATTAGTTTGATTGGGAGATATTGGTTATCCTTGATCTGTTGGATGAAGGAGCGTTAAGGCTTTGTGAGTGAAGCATTTCTTGGGAGGACATATGGCCAACACTTTGTGTTGATGTCATGAAGTTGGAAAGGTGGTGTTGGTCATTGAGCTCTAACACGCACTTGGATTTTTGGGTTGCTGGTTATAAAGTCAGCCTTATGGTACCTAGATAGGTTGAAAGCTTGATTCCATCTTAGTCCCAATCTGATAGATTGCCTGGTCAGGAATCTAGTCTGTGGCATTATGGTGCCTAAATTTTTGAGAGACCAACGGATAGATTTCCCTGGTCAAGAATCTAGTCTATGGCATTTCGGTGCCTAAACTTCTTCATAGATAAAGTGAGAACTTCCATGTAACTCTTTGATTATATGTAAATATGAATATCTCCCTGGTTAAGAAGGAGTGTTGGAAACACAGTTGTACTTGAAGTCAAAATGTAATGAAAAGAGTTTTATTATTAATTTGAATTGACTTATTAAAGCATGGGTTTCATGCTTGGGTCAATGGTTATAGGTCAAGCCTCCATTGGAGGCTATAGGACTGAGTCAAAGTCAATTCAATGTTTGTACTTCTCCATCAAGTCATCCTCTCTAAAAAATTCTTCAAGTCGACTTCAAATAAGTTATCTACAAGTCGGTTTCCCTCAATATATTCATGTCGACCTAATATAATAGACACATCTCTTCATATAAGTCATGTCGACTCATTTCTATGGAAGAACAACTATATGAAGGAGTAGAACCTTCATTAAAAATATAATCACAGAAGTTCGGATTATCTCCATAATTCAGAAATCATAGGAATTCTCTCGGTGTTATCTCAGAAGATATGTTTCGGTCATCACAGTGGTTACAACTTCAATGCCATTTTAGTTTCGGTGTTATTACATAATTATGGGCTCGATGTTATTACACTATTGTGAGCTCAGTGCTATCACAATTTTTAGGGCTCAGTGCTCCTACAGTGTTAAGGGTTCATTACAATTACAGTGAGAAGGATGTTGTTACAATTTGGAGTGATGGATCTATCATAGTTCGAAGGATGCCATTACCACAATGAAGGATATATCACAGTTCAGTGTTATCTCAGTGAGAAGAGTCTCAGAGTTTTGGTGGCATCATAGTTAGGTGAAAAAGATGACATTTCAAATCGGTGGTATCATATTTCGGTGACCTTACCGTGATAACGTCTCACAATGAAGATGTCTCAGCGTGACAAGAATTTGGTGCTCACACAATGACGTAAATCTTCGTATGAAAACACTATGAAAGGAAGAAAAAGGATGACTTGATGGAGGAGTCTCTAGTTTAGTCTGTAATGGTCTTGGATGTCTCATCTTGAATCTGTTGAAGGAATAATTTATGACTAGGTTTTCCTCTCGAGGGGGGTTTTTCCCTAGCAGTGTGCCTATATCTTGTGTTCTTGTCTATTTGTTGATTGGCATTTATCTTGATGATAAGAAAATATAATTAATAGAATGAATATTAATAATGAAAATATCACAAGTTAATTTCATTAAGAGGAAAATCATTTAAACTGCCCAACCTATGGATTTTCCAACACATTGAACCTTGGTGCAACTACAAATCATACACAAGAAGGTTGGGTGCAAGTGAAATTGAAGACAATGTCTTCCCTCCATAAGTTATTACATATGAGGCATGGATAGGGGTAGGTAATGTTTCACCAGTCACTAATCTGCCTTGTTGGAAAACTTCCTACCTAGAGACCTCTCTTTACCATCTTCAAAGGAACTTGACATCAAAACTATAGAGACAAACCTCAAGGGATAATAGAAAACAGAGTTAGGTATAAAAAAGCTTGGAATAGGTAAACGACATAGAAAACTTTTCAATTGTGTCAATCAAAGGAAAATGTGGTTGAAATTGAAGGGTTAGTGTAGGAAACAATACTAAACTTTTCAAGGAAAACACTCATTGAAAAGTTTAATGGCAAAGATCTAGCAAAGAAAACAATGAAAGTATGGATTGTAGCCATTATAATGACCAAGAAATCATAGATGAGGAAATATTCAACATAATAAAGGTAACATAAAAGAATCCATATACGATTAATATCAATATAATTGATCATGAATGAATGAGATGTGTCATTAAGCGTTGTCGTGATATATGTATATGCATTAACTAGTCACAAAGGTAAAAGGTTGTTCCTTGGTTAGGTTGTGTGCTTAATGTTGAAATTCTATAGCATGTGCAATAGAATACAATTTTTTTCCTAATAATTACTTCCTAATGATTTTCAAATAGTATTTTTCATGCCACTGCTATCATTGCATAATTACACATAAATCCTCAATAGTAAGTGTTGCATAAACAATAAAGATTGTAGAAAGACATCCATGCACAATAGACAGATATTTTTCACCTGCGAAACCCAACCTTGTGAGAAAACACAAATATCTTTTCTTGAGGAGAAATTGTCTTTTTAGAAAGGTTTAAAAATCAATAATTTGTCTAGAAATTTTTCCCAACTTTACAAGTTAAAACACCAATCAAACAGTTACAAGTCAACGTTGGTCAATAAATCAAAGAATCAAAAGTCAATGTTGTTCAAATTGCAACTTGTGGTAAAATTTTCCCTTACGATAAACATTTTGCAATCAAACTGTGGCTAGTCAAACCTTTTCATGTGCAGCCTTCCTATAATCAAACCCTCACATGTACGACCATACAAACTGCGGTCAAGGCTAGTCAAAGCTTGGTCAAACTTGGCACGTCAAACTTGATCAATTCATCTATCAAATTCGATCAACTCGGTTGGTCAACAATTTGGTAAACCTCGACCTTCTTCCTCACATGTATGGCCTCCAAAAGGAATGATAGGATGATGAAGAGATGAAGCATGATCTACAACAACAAATTTCTCCTCAACTAGAAAATATTCAATGAGATTGCTATGTTGATCTATTTGCTCTTCACATGCACTTCTATTTATATAGACTTGTAATGTTGAGTAAACCCCATTATGAAACCCATCATCACAAGGAGACTCTTCCCTCATGGAGCCTACATGACAACTCAATATTAGATTAGAAACCAAATCAATAAAAAATTCAAATCTTCTCTATAAAAAACATATCACTCCATCCCGAAGTAAGCAATGTGAGCATCGTGGGCCAATATCAACACTCCTCAATGAGGAAGACATTTTTCATCATGCCAAGCTTGTCTTTAAAGTGTACAAACTCCCCCCTAGACGGAGGCTTAGTGAGAATATTTGCAATCTACTCGTCTATGGATATGTACTAGATCTTCATTGCTCCCTTCTGCACCACATCTCAGATGAAGTGATATTTGATCTCAATGATCTTCAACTTGTCATGAAATATTGGATTCTTTGAAAGCTTGACACAAATTTGATTATCACAATATATCAAGGTCGTCTCTAGAACATGATCAAATAGTCCTGCAAGTAGCTTCTGAAGTCACATTTCTTCCTAACTTGCAACACTTGTTGCGATATACTATGGTTTTGTTGTATTGAGTGCGACATAAATCTACTTCTTGCTAAAGTACGATATCATAGCTAGCTCTAAGCTAAAGTAGCACCCTGAGGTGCTCTTTATGTCTACTACACTCTTAGCCTAATCAAAATCAATACATCCTTGTAGCCTCACTTCACCACCAGAGACATATATCAAACCATATCCATACCACACAGGTACCTCAACACATGTTTTGTTGTAACCTAATGTACATGCCTCGGCCCAACCATAACTTAGCTCAGGGTGCTCACTGCAAAGCAAATATCTGGCCTAGTGTTAACCAGGAATATCAAGGATCCGATCAACTATCTACACATAGTGAGATCCACCAAATCCGAACTTGAATTGGAATCGCTCAGCTTCTTCAGATTTGTCATTGTACGTGTAACCATGGACTTGTAGTCCATCATACTGAATCTCCTCAAGATCTGAACTACGCACTTCCCTCGTCCATTCAATATCTCACTAGGTTTATGCCCCACCTATAATCCTAAGAAATAATGCATCAAGCCAAGATCCTTTATCTCGAACTCTGAAGCCAACTCCCTCTTACACCTGACAATGAGCCTCTCTGCCCCAATAAGGAATATATCATCAACATATGACACTAAGATCAAAGGATTGTCATCAACAACCTTGTAATAAATGTTAGGATCTGCATCACTCTTGGTGAAGTCCAAACTTGTCAATTATCCATCAACCCTATAGTGCCATGCCTTGGGAGCTTACTTGAGTCTATACACAAAATTCTTCAACATGCAAACATGGGACTCCTTCTTGTGGTTCATAAAGCCCTGAGGTTGGTCTATGTATACTTCCTCCTCAATCATTCCATTGAGGAAAGTGGTCTTTAAATCCATCTGATGTAATCTCCAACTCATAACTGAAGCAGTAGAAACAATAATCCTGATGGAATTGTACCTAGTGATTGGAGCAAAAGTCTCCTCATAGTTCTCTCCCTCTCTCTAGGAGAACTCTCTCGCCACAAACCTCGCTTTGTACTTCTCGATGTTGCCATATTTTGCATACTTTATCTTAAAGATCCACTTGGAAGTCACTACTGACTTCCCCTCTAGTCTTGGAACTATCTCCCACATATCATTCTTCATGATGGATTGATACTCTTGGAGTACCATACCCTGGGAGCCTGTTTGAGTATGTACAAAGTCTTCTTCAATCTACAAACATGGGACACCTTCCCATGGATCAAAAAGCCTTGAGGTTTCTCTATGTACATTTTCTCCTCATTCACACCATTGAGGAATGCAATCTTTACATCCATCTGATGTAACCTCCAACCCATAACTAAAGCAATAGAAAGAATAGTCTTGATGGAAGTGTACCTAGCTACTGGAGAAAAAATATCCTCATAGTCCTCTCCTTCTCTCTCACAGAACCCTCTCGCCATAGACCTCGCTTGCACTTCTTGATGTTTCCATCTGTTACATGCTTGATCTTATAGACCCACTTGGAAGTCACTACTGACTTCCCCTCTCATCTCAGAACTATCTCCCACACATCACTCTTCATGATGGACCGATACTCCTCCATCATGGCATCCTTCCAAACCTGTTGGCATGTTTTCTCCTCATAACTGGAAGCTTTGGAATCAATGGTGTGGCTCATCAATTCCATATATTTTGAGAACCTTTGTGTTCGTCTACTCTCCTTGAAGGTACCACTAGGATTTGCGTGCCTCTTTTCATCCTACAAAGTGTCACGAAGCCATGTTGGCCTCTTCTTGGTCTCTACAACATCTCTAGGCAAGTCCACTGAATTCTCTAGCTCTACTGACTCCTAACCATCTAAAGGATGAAGGATTGGACTAAAGGGATCTAAACCCACATCCTTTCAAGCCTCCTACTTCTCACTATCAATCTCCATATGACACTCTCTAGACCTCTTGAATGCTACCTTCTCATCAAAGTAACTCGACTAACCTCAATCTCATGTTGTCTTGAAATGTAGATTATGTAGGCCTTTGAAGTCTCACTAATATTTTCATGTACCAAGGCCTATGCTAGACATCCTAGCAATTTGTACATCCCTCTCTCTCGAATACCAACCACTCTTACTTAGTCTATGCTCAAGACCTTAGGCCATGCAAGAACCTAATCATTAACAAATGTAACTTTGTAACTTCTATCCTCCAACATTGTGATATAGAGCATGTTCTTCTTTAATCCTGGTACAAACAATAGATCTCTCATGTGTACAAAATCGTCAGACTTCAGCTGAAATGATGTTATCCCAACTCCTTTCATTGCATACTTGGTATTATCCCCAAGTTCCACATGTAATGTTGAATCCTTCTCTATCAAATTTGTGAGAGAATTTTGTGAACCTGTCATGTGCCTAGAAGTACCACTATTTGTAACCAACAAAATATCACTATTGTTTGTAATAGTGCTAGTAAGAGTGGAGACAAAGAAGTATTATTTCTTAAATTCATATGAAATCTCATGAAATTTAGATTCCTTTGTCTTCTTCTACAGTAGAAGTTCATTGTTGTCATCAACATCAGTTGTTGATTCATGTCGCTTTCCCTTCCTTTTCTTCTGAAAACAATGGGAAGCATGGCGACCAAATGTATGACATTTGAAGCACTTGATCTTTGAAATATTTCTTCTTCTAATCTTGAACTGGCACTGATATTCCACCTAATCTTTCTTACCAAAACTTATTCCTTTTCCCTTCCTTACATGAGCTACAAGGGCTTGAGCTTCTTCATCTGGAGGTCTTTGCAAGTTATTCTTGGACAACAATTTGGCCTCCTTCTAGACACAATCCTTCCAAAGCTAAACAAACTTGGGTAGATCATCGTACATGAATACCCTGTACAAATGGATCCCATGAAGAAGCAAATCCATCAAGAGTCCTTATAACAAGATCTACATCATCAATGGTATCTCCAATGGCTTTAAGCTAATCTCTCAACTAGGAAACTCTCATGAGGTAAGTGGAAAATGAATCTAATCTAGACATCATGATACAATGGATTAAATGCCTCAAGTCTAATTTTCTGCTAGTGTTATTATTCTCGAACAATCCCACCAAGGAATCATGCATTTGTTTGTTAGTCTTCAACTTAGCAACACGAGGAATCAAATGGTCCTTGATGGAATTTATCAAGATATTCTTAGCCTTTGCTTCATTCTTCTTATGCATGGCTTTCTCCTCAACCCCCTCTAGCTCTAAGATATTTTCCTTTACATGATCTTGAATATCCTTTTCTTCCAAGACAAGAAGAATACCAGTCTTCCAAGATCTGAAATTTGTTGCACCATCCAACCTATCCTCTACTCTAAGACTGGGCACCATCTTGACAGAACTAAAACCTATACAAGTTGCTTGAACACTAAAATTTGAGGCTTATTAATTTTTTATCTTCAACAAAGCTATAACACCATGTTGAAATTCTAAAGCATGTGCAGTAGAATACAATTTTCTACTTGATAATTACTTCTTCATGATTTTCAAACAATATTTTCCATGTTGTTGCTATCGTTGAATAATTACACTTAGAGAATATCAACAATAAATGCAGTAGAAACGATAAAGATCATAGAAAGATAGCCATGCACAATAAACACAATAGTTTTCACCTAGGAAACCCAACCTAAGTAGAAATCCCAATAATATTTTCTCTAGGAGAAATTGTATTTTCAACAAGGTTTACAAATTAGTAATTTGTCTAGAAATTTGTGCCAACTTTACAAGTCAAAATACGAGTCAAACTTGGTAAAATAGTTGCAAGTCAACGCTAGTCAAACTAGTCAAATAATCAAAAGTCATCGTTGGTCAAATTGCAACCTGTGGTCGACGGTTTGCAATCAAACTGTGGCTGGAAAAACCCTCACACGTGTGGTCATGTGGACTATGGTCAAGGATAGTCAAAACTTGGTCAAACTCGGCATGTCAAACTTAGTCAATTCAACTGTCAAACTCGATCAACTCAGCTGGTCAACAATATAGTTAAACCTGGCCTTCTTTCTCACACGAGCAACCTCCAAAATGAATGATATGATGATGAAGAGAGATGAAACATGATCTCTAGCAATAGATTCCTCCTTGGTCGAATTTATCCTCGACTAGAAAAGATTTAATGAGCTTGATATATTGATTTATTAGCTCCTTGTTGACCACTAGGATGACACTCGATGATTATATGATAGACTCCATGCCCAAGGATGATCCCGAAGACAATTGTACCATCATATGTCATCAGTTAGTAGAGTTTTTTAATTCTACTTCTATCTTCTCATCATCTTTCTTGTACCTAGATTCCACACCCAATGGGGAATTGTAATAAGTGATACTAGTAATGATGAATTTTGAACTTGTAATAGGCTTAGGATGTTGGGACTCTATCAACAAACGAGTACACCTTGGAGTGTTTTTTTATTTGGTTAACTATCCCTTCTTTTTCAGAGGCGATAATTTTCAGGGTTTTTTCACTCACTTTTTACTCCAAAGTCGGGGTGATGGTTTGAAGGTTGAGCTCCGAACACATCTTAGTTTCTAGAGTCGATTTATATTACCATACTCGATCACACAAAAAAAATCGTGGAATTTGGTTAGGTCTAGGTAGTCAATTTTTAGATTTCCCGCAGGTTAAAATTTGAAAATAAAATTATATTTAAATTGTAATAACTGTAGTTTAGAGAATTTGTATGGGATCTGAATAATAAAAATTACACCTCTCTCCCTCAAATTTATACTATGACACACTTTGAGGGTTAATAATGTGTTTTAGACCCTCAAAACCTACATTTCCTAGGTTTAGTGGAAATTGTGGCATTTAATTAGGCTAGAATTAAATAAAATAAAGAGAAATAAATTATTCCATGTGACAGAATGATGTGGAAATGACTTGGAAATTATCCTAAGTCAAAGAGTTGAGTCAACAGACATGGGGAAGATGACTGAGCACATTACATCATAAATATGTCATTATTTCATAAAATCAAATTTCTCAAAGATAAAGCAACAGTTGCACATGTGGAAAATCAAATTTATTAGAGGAACTCATGTACTGAAGGAATATTATACGGAATATTTGGACTGAGGATTTTTTTGGCCTTTCTCTCACTATTAGCTCGAGTTGATTCTACACTTAACACTTCACATGGAGCATTATGAGTTTCCCTTGAGGAAATCGCGCAGTTCCTAGGGATTTGTGCAGAGCATCTGAAGTGGCGACACTTGGTTCGAGTTTGATTTGGTTTGACTAGAGTTATCTCATTGCTTAGGTTCACCCATGGATATGTTTACTATGCCATATATGGAATTATATTTCCCATGAGTTGCACATATGGAATTCGATTTTGCTCTAGTATCTATCTTCTCCACATCAAACTTGACTTATCTTTCCTTGGGATTTTCTCCAAGTTCAGTTCTCACATGCATTCTTCCTTGGGATTTTCTCCCAACTGTCTATATAATGAGGCTATGTTCTCTCATATTGTATCATGTAATACGAGCTATTGTGCTTGAGGAGACTCCTTGGGATTGTATTCACTACTTGCAATATAATACAATAGTCTTTGGGGTAAAGCGTAATGGTGTTCTTCTCCTTGCATATGTGGTAAATTCTTGACTTGTTGTTATGATTTTATTTATTTCCTTATCTCATTGTTTCTTTCATGCTTGTTTGAAGTTATGTTATTATGCGGTTATCTCATATTAACATAAGAATTAATTATTTTCTTTAGGAAAAAAAATCTTCTAGTGGATAATAAATGTATCTCTAGGAATTCTTTCCACAACACTTATTTAATTTCATATCGATTTAATGATTTGTAGTGAATTTTTGTAGATGAATCATTATTTGGTCAAGATTTTCAAGCATGAGGATAAATTCTCAGAGGAATCAACACATTCTTGAAAAATATTGAAGGATAATTCTCATGTGTTGAACTCCAAAGTCTCATCTATATCTTATTTGTGTCTTGCAGGGATTCTTTCAAGTTTCTTAAAGCTTTTATTTCTTGCATCAAAATCTCAAAGTTGGTAAAAAAAAATATTTTTTACGTATTGTACTTCATTTATCAATATCTATCTATTTCAAAGAGCTAAGTCATGGCTAGTCAAAGAGGAGAGTTTGCTCATACTCTTTGGCCTAGCCTCTTGTAGATTATTTTTGTAGCATATTTTGTAGTTTTCCTAAGGTGATATTTGTTGTGTTGTTGTAATTATTTCTAACATGTTCTCTTACAGCGACTTGAGAGATTCATTATCGGAAAACTATTTACAAGTTTGCATACAGAACCTTGGGGCCCAGATTTAGTGATTACTTCCACCTTTAGGCCGAATTCATCTTGGATAAGGTCATGTTCTTTTTTAAGGAGGTCGAATTCATTTTGTCCATCTCTTTCTCTCTCTTGGTCGTGGCCCTAGAGGAGGCTTATCTTCTCTTCTTAAAAAAAAATTATACATTTTGTTGAGCCTTTGTGGCCCTCAAATTGTAGAAATTTTCAGCGAAGAAAGGTCTATGGTTTGATGCCAATTTGTTAAGACTTTCCTTGGATTTTAGAGAAGACTTCATTGTCTTTTCATTCTTGTAACATCTAATAAAATTTCCTATTTTGGGAGCATGGGTTTTACCCATTAGTATTCCTATCTCTCCACCTTTTGGAGAGGCTTGGTAGTTTTACTTTGTTGGTTTATTTCATTTTGCATGTATATCATCTAATTGAGAAATTAACACAACATGCATCACACTCATTTTGCATGCATTTTAATTTAATTTACTACATGTTTTAAATCCATAACAAGTTCATATTTTTTGCATGAAAGCACTTTTTATTTGATCATGTTTGGCTTGAACATAGTTCCAAGTTTACTTATGCTTCACCATTTAACACATTTTGCATGCATCAAGTATTTGGACAAATTTTCTCTCATAAAGTAACATTTTATTTCATGTCCAGTAAGTACATTTCAAGTTGAAGTTAATTTTCATTGTTTGGTTAATTTATTTACATGCCCAAGCATCGCTAAAAATTACCTCCAACTTAAGTTGGTTGAATAGAGTTTTAAAGACCCTCTACCTCTACTGACTCCTCATTGTGAGATCCAAATATTTGGCTGAGGATGAGGTCTGAGGACTAGAGTTCAATTGTAACTTTGTGTTAGCACTAATTAATAAAATAAACCAAGAACAACATTCCATCACATTTGTTTTTTTTTCAAAGTTCTTAAACTTTCTATCTTGATGGTTTAAAGTCTCACATGCAAATCTTATTTCAAGAGGCACTTTGGATGCAAGCATTGTAATCCCTTTTAATTTTGCAACAAATTTAATTTTCTTGTACTTGGAAATTGGATTAATTTTTTGTTTAATTGCATATTGTCATGAATGGTTGATTTCACTTTCAAGTACTATTATTTTGGGTTGCAAACTTAATTTCATGTCGTCATCTAGGTCTAACTTTTGAGTTCTTTTTGTCATCTCATTCTCACAAGTAGATTTCTAATTGTATTCTTTTGAGAAAGATAATTTCCATGCTTTGATTTGTAAACTTATTCATCTTAAAAGCATTTACAATATCTTGTGCTAACAATTTATTGTTTCAGTTTTCATGATTACTTTGGCTTTCCATTTGAAATTATTTCACTTCAATTAAGAAAATACAATTTCATTTCTTAAGGAGCAATACTTTGAAGGCGCCGGTTGTTTATGTATTTCATGCTTATCTTATGTATTGATGGTTATCACTTGTATCAGTTTTTGCTTATAAATCTTAAAGAAATAATCTATTTAACTCTAACAATTCTCCTAGAAACTCATATCACTTTTAAATTAACTTTTCATTAGGGACCACCCCCCTTAGCTAACCTAGGAGATAGCTCAAACAGAGAGAGTCGGGATTAGTGTGATACCCCCTTCTCTGAGTTCCCTACCACCAACCACACCCTTTGGGATTGAACGCTTTTCTCACTAACATGTAGGTAGGTGTAGACGGTAGGGTCAACATTTTTTACGTCGTTTCCGGGAAAATAAACTATCCTTTGGTTTTAGCATTTCTGAACTTTAGATTTAGATTATTGCTCAAGTGGTGACTCCACTCAATCCAAATTTTTCAAAAGTCTCTAATAAGAGAAATTCAAGTGATCTAGTTAGCCCCTCTCCTGATCTTGTAATGGATTTATGATATTCATTTTATTTTTCAAGAACAAGTAGAGCCTAACATCATGAATGAGATTTTTTGTTCCTTGTGACTTCACTAACATAAATGGTTATCCTCACAATATCCTTGACAAAGATATTGAAAAGTTGTCTTCCTTTCAAGGTAAAAATTCCATTAGTGCTACATCAAATGTGAAAAACTTATTGATGTTGTATTTTTAAATGGTGTAACACTACTAATGATAAGGATGTGAAGATGAGCCTTTTTGTCTTATCTTTATAAGAGGATGTTCTTGATTGGCTCACTGAGCAACCTGCTAACTCATATAACTCTTTACAAGCCATTCTAATTGCATTTTTAGATAAGTTTGGAGAGAAGAAGGAAAATAGGCATTTGATCAATGCCATTAGCAATATGAAGAAAAATGAGAATGAAACCATGGAGGAGTTTAACAAGAGATTCAATTGATTAGTAAAAAGCATGTCTGCTACTGTTAAAGCTCCTGATGAAATTCTTTTATGCTCATATTTGGATGCTTTTGGTGTTGACACTTCTTATGAATTGAGGAGGAAGGAGCCTACGAATTTAGGTGTAGCTCAAACTGAAACCTTAAAAATGGAAAAGGCTAGAAAGCAATCAGGAAAGTCTGAGCTTCCTGGTTTCACTAGCAGGCCATCGAAATTGAATGATTCCAAAGACAATGCCAAGGAAGAGACTACACATGATCCTATTAAGGAATTAACCCAATTCATCAATAGTATGGAGGCAAACCACACTAGCCAAATGAATACTATCCAAAATCGATTAGTGGCCATGGAGAGAAATCAAGGTGGGAGATTCCCAAATAGAGAAAATGATATATGGCAAAAGAGAGGGCCTCCCAATGACCATAGGCTACCTAATCCACTTGATTCGACAAACTTAGTTGATTATTCCATGCCTTATTGTAGACCTTGTGATGGCATACATGATGAACTCACTTGTCCTTATGCAAGAAGGATCCTAGAAGGAGATATAGTGGGAACAAGTGAGAAAATAAATGTAGTTGGAAAAGAACATCACTTGTCCTTGGAAAATTGGATGGGAGTTATGGAGAATAGTCATAAGGTAAATAGAAAGTCTCCATCCTCCTTTAGTGTGAATAATTTTGAAGAGTTGGATAGGATCACTAAGTTATATGGAGAAAGGACTTCATCAACTCAGATTTTAGAGATAACTAAGGATAAAGAACGGGGAAAGAAGAAATCATAACAAAACTTTCGCTCCACCCACATCAAAGTTGAATATTGTCTTGGGAGGATGGAATAATAATGTTAAGATTTTAGTTCCTGTTACTGAAATCATGAAGATTCTCTCCCAAAGATATAAATTGTTGAAACCCATTGATGCTCCAAATGGAAAATAAATGTCTAATTTTTCTAAGGATAGATATGAGAATGCCCCTATCGCTTTGCAAAGTAGTGATATGTGTAGAGATAACAGAGGCCGCCAACCTTTTTCCATCACTATGTTGGTCAATTGAATGATTTTACACAATTGTATGTTTGACTCTGGGGCATCATCTTGTGTCATGACTAAGAAAGTCATGAATCAGTTAAACTTCAGGATTTCTAGACCCTGCCACAACATTTGTGCAATGGACTCAAAGATCATTGAAGTTTGTGGTTTGATAAAAGATCTTCAAGTCCACTTGGTTTTAAATCCTAATATTATGATCACCATGGATATTGTGGTGATTGATGTGCCTAATTCTTGGGGGATGCTATTTTCCAGAAAGTGGGGAACTGATATTGGGGGTATTTTGAAAATGGATTTAAGTTATGCTACCATCCCTAATAGTGAGGTAATTATGGTTAGATTGGATAGGGAGTTGGAGAGAAAGTTTCATGTAAAAAATCCCAAGGAGCCTCGTAATGAAATTGTATATGAATCTCACAACTTGGGAAAATATGCTATCCTTGCTAATTCTTTTCCTCCTTTGGAGAAGGAGGTGGATATAAATAAATATGGAGTTTGGCACATGAATTTTGATGGTTCCCATTCTAGGTATGGTAAGGGTACTGAAATTCCCCTTACCTCCCCTCTTGGTAACATATTCAAGTTTGCCTATAGATTGGAATTCGATGCACCCAACAATGTAGCAGAGTATAAGGCTCTATTGTTGGGTCTTGAGTTGGAAAAAGACTTGGGGATAAAGTTGCTTAGTATCAAGGGGGGTTATAATCTAGTCATTCTTCAAACTAAAAATCAATTTGCATGCAAGACTGATAAATCAAGGAAGTATTGATATGCGGTTTGGGATAATATGGAATATTTTGATGCATTATGTCTTCAAGCAATTCCTAGGGAAGGAAATAAACAAGATGATGAGTTGGTTGTTGTTGCATCTACATTACAACTTGGAGATAACTTGATGGATGATAAATTTAAGATGGAGATTATATTCAGGCCATTAGTTCCCGATAATATTGAGCATTGGAAAATCCTTAATGATGAAAGCCAAGTGGTTCGTTTTTTAAATAACATGGAGGAATTTTCTAAATTTAAGGTTGGCTACAAAGAGGAAGGATGTGATTATGAGGAGTGTAATGTGGTGGAAAATCCCACTCCTAGGGTACATGTAGCCTTGGAGCAAGTGTTTGACAGACATGATGCTTCAAAGAGAAAAGATGATAAGAAAATTGACCTAGGGGAATTCATTGAAGTGGATATTGGTACCCCTCATGACCCAAAGATTATTAAAATAGGCAAGGGTACCAATGAGAAAGAAAGGAAGAATTTGATAAATTTACTTCGTGAATATAGAAATATTTTGGATTTTTCATATGATGAGTTGAAAGGTTATAGGGAAGATTTTATGGAACATACTATCCCTCTTAAGGATGAAAATGCCAAACCCTTTAGGCAGAAACTTAGGCAAATCAATCATAAGTTAGCCCCCTTGGTGTAAAAATAATTGCAAAAGATGCTTCAAGCTGGTACTATTTCTCACGCTAGGCATTCCACATGGTGTTCAAACTTGGTTATTGTAAGGAAGAAGAATGGATCAATCAGGCTATGTGTAGATTTTCGAAATCTTAATTTAGCTTGTAAAAAAGATAATTACCCTTTACCTAATATGGAAACATTATTTCAAAGGGTAACAGGATCTAGAATGATGTCTTTGTTAGATGGGTTTTTAGGATACAACCAAGTCTTGGTGAAGAAGGAGGATAGACATAAGACAACATTCACCACACCATGGGGTACTTTTGAATATTTGAGGATGCCTTTTGGATTAACAAATGTTGGATCAAATTTTCAAAGGGATATGGATTGTTCTTTTAAGGGTCTAATTGGGAAATTTATTGAGATATATCAAGATGATTTAACTGTTTTTTCTGAAAATGGAATTTCCCATATAGGCCACCTAAGGCAAATTTTTTATATGTGTAGAGAGTATGGAATATCCTTAAATCATGCTAAATCTATTTTTGTAGTGACTAAAGGGAAGTTTCTTAGTCACATCATTTAAAGGGTGGGATCAAGATTAACCCTGAAAGAGTTGAGACTATTCAAAAGATTTATTTGCCTCATCATATTAAAACCCTTCAATCTTTATTAGGAAAGATTAATTTTCTTAGAAGGTTCCTTCCAAATTATGTTGAGATTGCTAAGCCCATCCAAACCCTCTTAAAGAAATATGTTAAGTTTGTTTAGGGAAATGAGGGTAGAAAAGGTTTTCAGGAAATAAAGGATTCTATTGTCAAAGCACTTAGTCTAGTAAGCCTTGATTATTCAAAGGAGTTTTTGATTTTCTCTTTTGCATCCAAAGATACTATTGTTGGGGTGTTTCTTCAAAAGAATAATGAAGGGCATGAGCAGCCTATTGATTTTATGAGTAGATCCCTTCAAGGGTCATAGTTGAAGTATAGCACAATGGAGAAGCAAGTTTATGCTTTAGTCAAGTCTTATGAACTAATTCAGATTTTATGTGGGGTATTCTAGGATAATTTCATTTGTTCCCCACTCTGTTGTAAAGGATATTTTAGTCAAAGTTGATTGCTTAGGAACTCTAGCTAGGTGGGTCTCGAAGATTCAAGAGTATGATTTGGAAATTAGACCTACTAAGCTTGTGAAAGGCCAAGTATTTGCCAAAATCTTCATTGAAGAAAATGCGAAAGCGATAGGAATGATTTGCCAAAATGATTTGGAATTAACTTCATCAAAACTTCAAAGATTGGGTCAACTTGAATGGTATAAAGACATTATTTATTA